>JASDQU010371074.1:9479-24458 GCA_032191745.1 Picea mariana
TTCCTTTCCATGCCATGCCTTGCCTTGACTTGCCATGCCATGCTTTGCTTTGTCGTGTCATGCCATGAAATGCCTTGCATTTGCCTTGCCATGCCATGCCTTGTCTTGCCATGCCTTTCCTTTCCTTGAATTTCCATGCCTTACCTTTCATTTCCTTTCCTTTCCATGCCATGCCTTTCCTTGCCATGCCATGCCATGCCTTTCCTTGCCTTGACCTGTAGAAATTTTAATACAAATTATGTCTTGCCTGGATTCTCTTGATATAACAATTATATGCCACTGTTAAATACATAATCGCTTCTACTAATATTCTTGCGGAATTTAAAACATGATCGTCAATTGCAATATCAAGAAGAAAGATCAATCACACATAACATAGATGTTTTACCAGGAAATCATAAAGCTAAAAACCCCACTATCATATATTATGTATATATCATGGATCATGAAACAATCTCATACAAAACTCTAATCCAAGAGCTCTCAGTACAATATACAATCGTCTCACACTGTCATACAAAAATTGACAAATTCATGTGCCAATTTCCTGCTTCCTGACAGCCTGCCTTCTCTGCGCAATCCCTGCAATGAATGAATTCCTCTTGCCTAGGCTGTGCAATCCTCGTGGGAACATACAATGTGTGTGTGGTCACATGAGTGCACCCACTAAAGTCACAACTGATAGTCAAAGTGTCCCTTTCACCTGTTATCTCAATTGGGTCTCCAATGGATCTGACATGCATGTAGTTAACATTGGTAAATCTTTAGTTGCATGTGAGACCACTGATTGTGAATTAATTAATAATTAATTCACTAATCTCTCACTAGTGTAAGTTCAGTTACAACTAGTACAACTGATCTTAACTCACTTAATTGAGTTAAACTACTTTACAACTCACATAACTACACATCTAATTATGTTACAACTTCAAATCACTCAGTTACAACCAATTCGACTTGCATGTCCCACCAACCAAACTTTGAACTCGACTTTCCTATAGCTAACTAAGTTGCCACTTCAGTTAACTATTTCCAAGTGCTCATCGACAATATATTAATATTTATTGTCCAACTATTATTAAGGGATAATAATAGTCGACATACATCTATAAATAGAACATCATCTATAAATAGAACATTATTTATAAATAGACTTCCACCTAAAAATAGCCCGAGGCTCCATCCTAGTGTAGGTGCATAATATTCTCTAGGATCTTCTTGTTGAATATCAACACTCCCTCTCAACAAGAAAGGTATTATCCTTCACCTCGATCCTGTCTCTATGGTATTCGAATTTTCTCCTGGTGAGCACCTTCGTCAGAATGTTTGCATCCTAATCTTCCGTAGGAATGTACTGAAGCAACATGATCTTCCGCTGCACACAATATCTGATATGATGATACCAAATATATATATGCTTATATCTATCATGAAACATAGGATTAATCGAGAGTTTAATGCAACTCTGATTATCACAATGAATCATTGTCGGATCTAAATGAGAACCAAACAAACCAACCAAGATCTTTCTCATCCAGATAGCCTCACATGCAGCTTGAATCTCTGCCATGTATTCAGCTTCCATTGAATTGAGTGCCACAGATCTTTGTTTCCTGCTGTACCAAGAAACAAGTGTAGATCCGATACTAAATATTCCCCCTAATGTGCTCTTTCTGTCCATTGGGATGCCCGCCCAATCTGCATCCATGAAGCCATGCAACTTCACCTCATCCGTCTGTTTGTACCATAAGACATACTCAGATGTGCCCCTCAGGTATCTCAGGACATGCTTACCCGTCTTCCAAAATATCTTGGTAGGCTTAACCATCGCTTGACTCAGCTGGTTAACCACATAGCAAATGTGTGGTCTCGTGTTCACTAGATACATTAGCGAACCCACTAACTATCGATAGACAGTAGCATCCACTACCTCTCTAGAATTAGCATCCTCTTTCCTCCAGTTTCCTAGAAGAGGAGTATCCATGGGTTTGCAGCCCTCCATGTGAAACTTACCCAATATCTCCCTTTCATACTTTCCTTGAGACACAAAAATTTCACCATCTCACTGCCATATTTCCAATCCAAGGAAATAATGAAGGAGGCCCATATCCTTCATCTTGAACTCCTTTGCAAGGTCCTCCTTGCATGAGTGTATCAGTTTCTCATCACCAGTCAGTATTAAATCATCAACATAAAGAACAATGATTAAAATCTTACCCTCCACCACAATTTGGTATAGGTTTGCATCCGCTTCACTTTTGGTGAAGCCCAGTCAAGTGAAATAACTGTCTATCCAAGTGTACCAAGCACGGAGTGCTTGCTTCATCCCATACAACACTCTTTCAAGTCAGCACACATGCAACTCACTACTGAATATCTCAAATCCTTCAAGATTCTCTATGTATACCTCTTCCTCAATGATCATAGTTTTTACATCCATCTGATGAATGCGCTGGCCCATCTGCGTTGAGAGTGCAAAGATGGATCTTATGGAAGAATATCGTGTGACAATTGAAAAGGTTTCTTCATAATCTATCCCCTTGATCTGTGAGAATCCCCAAGCCACAAATATGGCCTTGTATTTTTCCACACTCCCATCAAAAACTTGCTTTACCTTGTAGATCCATCTCGAACCTACCACTAATTTGTCGACCAGTCTTGGGACAATTTTCCATGCACTATTTTTGACAATGGAGTCATACTCCTCCACCATTGCATCAACCCAAGTGGGATCCTACACTGCTTCCTGAAAGGAAGATGGTTCAGTCACAATACATTTTCTCATGAGAGCCATGTATCCAGTAAATCTATCAGGAGACTATCTTTGTCTGCGTTGTGAAGTAGGGGCTCCTACATTCTGTGCAACATCTAGTCTCAATCTATCAGCTTCCATGGTAGGATTTCTGCCATTTCTGATGGATGGATTTGCATGAGTGGCTTCCTCCACTCCATGAACCTCCTCATGTGGCTGATCCACATCTTGAGACTCATATTTTGGAACCAACAGTTCCTCCTCTGCATGCAAGTCTAGCTCCCTCTCAAGCGACAACTGCATGGCTTTCCCCTCATCGAATTTTATATCCCATCGCATAACAGTCATATTACTGTTAGGAAAATACACATGATAATTATGGGGTGTTTCTATGTACCCCACAAATATCCCAACTTCAACAGTCAGCTCCAACTTCTTCCTGGTTTTCTTGGTCACATGCACATAAACAGATGAGCCAAAAATATTAAAATGAGAAACATCAAGTTTCTTACCAATGAAATCTTCTTCAGGTGTACTCATGCCAAGTACTCTATGCGGACAATGGTTTTGCACATAAACCACAGTGTTTCATGCTTCCTCCCACAAATGCATTGGTAGGCCCTGATCATGCAACATCGCTCGTGCTGCACCCATGATCGTTCTGTTCTTCCTCTCTATGACCCCATTTTGTTGTGGGTTATGAGGCGCTATGAGTTCTCTTTGAATTCCTTATTTGCTGCAGAAGTATTTGAATTCGTTAGAGATGTATTCTCCACCATTATCTCTCCTCGGAGCCTTCACTTGCTTCCCTGACTCTTTCTCCACCAATGCTTTAAACTCACAAAAATTTGAGAATGTTTGATCCTTCTTCTGCATGAAGAAGATCCAACATTTATGAGAAAATTCATCAACAAAAATAACATAATACTTATGTTTTGTTGTTGAAGCAACCGAGAATGGTCCACACACATCTATGTGAACTCTCTCCAAGATCACCGAAGCAAAATTATCCTTTTCATGAAAGGTGGACTTTACATACTTCCCCATGGTGCAACACTTGCACTGATCTAACTGAGCAAGTGTTCCCATTAGAAGTCCAGTAGATATTTGTTGCATGATTTTCAAGGCTCCATGATGAATATGGCCCAATCTCTTGTGCCATAATTCACCCTCATCCCGGCTCACCACTTTTTCTGCCTTGCCCATCATGACAGCACAACCATCTACCTCCAACTTGTGGATATTCTTAACTCGTATCCCTATCTTCTTGACTTGACCCAGTTTTTTATGTCACAGGAAAGCTTTTCCATCGCTGAAAACAACATCATAGCCTCTGTCCTCCAACATTGCAACTAAGACCAAGTTTTTATTTAGAACTGGAACATGCATAACATATTTCAATTGAAATGGTTTACCTGACTCCCTCTGAAAGGTAATGGTACCGATTCCAGTCGCAATGTATTGTCCATCGTCTCCCATCTCTATATGCATTTTGAGATCTTTCTCCTCCAAGTCACTGAAAATCTCCTTATCTCCCGTCATGTGGAAGGAAGCGACACTATCCAAATACCACACCGATCGCAATGCACTTGACGCCATACATGTGATCAAGGAGAAGTAAAGTTCAAATTACGAGGCAAGGGCCTCACCAGCTGCAGCTCCAACACCCTTCTTGTTCTTCTTCTTCTGCGGACAGTTAGTAGCGAGATGCCCATGTTCGTGATAGTGAAAACACTTCACTTTGGAAAAATCCAGCTTCTTGCCTTTAGAATCGGATTTTGAATGGAATTTATTCCCCTTCCATTTCCTTCCCTTGGTAGCCAAAGAACAATCCTCTTCATCATCATTCTTTGATGAAGAGCCATCTTTGGTGTTCCGCCTGAACTCCTTTTGCACCAAATCCGACCATAGTCGTTCCCAATCTGGCAATTTTTCCCTTCCATTGAAAGAGTCTTGATAACTGTGCCAATTTTTGGGAAGTCCTAGGAGAGACAAGCTCACCAAATCATCATCAACGACTATTATTCCCACACTCCCCATCTCATCCCGACATTGTAAAATATTTGTGATATATTTTGGAATGGAGTCGCCCTTCTCCATCTTGATCTTCCCGAGTTTATCTTTGAGCGCCAATTTCCTATGGTCACTGTTGTTTTGGAATAGATCCGTCAAAGTCTTCCACATTGCATATGGTGTGGATTTCCCATGGAGGTTTGAGACAATGTGGTCTCATACTCCCTCCAATAGGATCCTCCTTGCCTTTTCTACTTTCTTTTTCCATGCATCAAGATTTACAGCATCTGCAGCATCTGGCTTAGGAACATCTTTGTCAATGAATTCCTTCAAGCCATTATCTTCGAGTACTACCTCCATCTTGTCCTTCCAAGCAATTTAGTTTGAGCTGCCCTCGGGTGCATACTCTAACCTCAAGCCATTGAAAGCCATTTTGATCTTGAATCAGCTGTAGAACCAAGAAAGTCTTTCTACAAATTCGAATTCTATCCAATCACAAACTCAACTTCTGCAATCTTTTGCGCTCTAATACCATGTAGAAATTTTAATACAAATTATGTATTTCCTGGATTCTCCAAATATAACAATTATATGCCACTGTTAAATACATAATCACTTCTACTAATATTCTTTTGGAATTTAAAACACGATCGCCAATTGCAATATCAAGAAGAAAGATCAATCACACATAACACATATGTTTTACTGGGAAATAATAAATCTAAAAACCCCACTATCATATATTATTTATATATCATGGATCATGAAACAATCTCATACAAAACTCTAATCCAAGAGCTCTCAATACAATATACAATCATCTCACACTGTCATACAAAAATTGACAAATTCATGTGCCAATTTTCTGCTTCCAGACAATTTGCCTCCTCTACGCAATCCATGCTGATAGAAATCTCTGCAATGAATGAAGTTCTCCTGCCTAGGCTGTGCAATCCTCATGGGAACATCCAATGTGTGTGTGGTTTCATGATTGTGCCCACTAAAGTCACAACTAATAGTCAAACTATCCCTTTCACCTATTATCTCAACGGGGTCTCCACTGGATCTGACATGCATGTAGTTAACAGTGGTAAATATTCAGTTGCATGTGAGACCACTGATTGTGAATTAATTGATAATTGATTCACTGATCTCTCACTAGTGTAAGTTCAGTTACAACTAGTACAATTGAGCTGAAGTCACTTAACTAAGTTAAACTACTTTACAACTCACATAACTACACATCTAATTCTATTACAACTTCGAATCACTCAGTTACAACTAATTCGACTTGCATGTCCCACAAACCAACCTTTGAACTCAAATTTCCTATAGATAACTGATTTTCCACTTCAGTTAACTATTTCCAAGTTCTCATTGAGAATAGATTAATATTTATTGTCCAACTATTATTAAGGGATAATAATAGTCGACATACATCTATAAATATAACATCATCTATAAATAGAACACCATCTATAAATAGACTTCCACCTAAAAATAGCTCGAGGCTCCATCCTAGTGTAGGTGCATAATTTTTACTAGGATCTTCTTGTTGAATCTCAACATGACCTGCCATGCCTTGCCTTGCATTTCCTTGCCTTGCCTTGCCATTCCATGCCTTTCCTTTCCATGTCGTGTCGTGCCTTGTGATATCCCCAATTCCTAGGGATAAATAAGGATATGATGTCTTGAGGCCCTCAAGTTGCAGACATGGAGTACTAAGAGATATATGGCTGATATTGTCCACATGCACAGGAAGAAACCTACATCACCACCACACCACCTCATTTCATCATGATGGCCACATAAACTTGCTTCTGAAATACAATGGGTCTTTCTCCATGATGTACAAGTTAGGTATCGTGGTAAGTGTCACTTTAATATTTGAGGCATTGAGTGTGTTTCATTTTGAACTACTTTTGATCATGTAACGTCTTCTTGGNTTGAGAATAGATTAATATTTATTGTCCAACTATTATTAAGGGATAATAATAGTTTACATACATCTATAAATATAACATCATCTATAAATAGAACACCATCTATAAATAGACTTCCACCTAAAAATAGCTCGAGGCTCCATCCTAGTGTAGGTGCATAATTTTGACTAGGATCTTCTTGTTGAATCTCAACATGACCTGCCATGCCTTGCCTTGCATTTCCTTGCCTTGCCTTGTCATGCCATGCCTTTCCTTTCCATGCCATGTCGTGCCTTGTGATATCCCCAATTCCTAGGGATAAATAAGGATATAATGTCTTGAGGCCCTCAAGTTGCAGACATGGAGTACTAAGAGATATATGGCTGATATTGTCCACATGCACAGGAAGAAACCTACATCACCACCACACCACCTCATTTCATCATGATGGCCACAGAAACTTGCTTCTGAAATACAATGGGTCTTTCTCCATGATGTACAAGTTAGGTATCGTGGTAAGTGTCACTTTAATATTTGAGGCATTGAGTGTGTTTCATTTTGAACTGCTTTTGATCATGTAACGTCTTCTTGGGAATTATGATGTTTTCCTTGTTCTACCTTGATGGTTGAAATCATGCCCTAGTAAGTGGTCAACCTTAGGGATGGGTTTTCTACTAGGAGGTCCCCTTGACAAGACATCGTACCATTCTCGATCATACTTATAATTTTCCACACTTCATCCTCTCATCTCCCTATCTTTTGGGATTCTCGAGTGTACTGACCCAAGAAGGGATTGCCCCTCATTTTATGGGAAGAAGGGGCTAAAGGCCCAGAGGGAATGTAGCTGGAAAAATATAAAATACAAATAATAACCTTCCATATGCTCCCCCAAATAGGTCTTGAGAACAATGAAATGTTTCTCTTAAAAAATCAAATACTTGCAAAAGAAAATACACACACACACGCGCACACATATATTGTCCCACTTGTTGAGGGATCTACACGACTATGTTACAAGCTTGATTTTACCCCTATGGCACTCTGTGTACCTCTCCCTTCAAGTGACACTATGGTAATTCCCCACAAGCTTATACTTACCCATAGAGAGTACCTAGTCATTTTGTACTTTAATTAATTAATGGAAATAACTCGGCTTGGAAAAATGATGCATTGAAAACGAAGGTGCAACACACCCTCTACAAAGGAACCCACAAATGAGACACTTCAAACCCTTGTATGTCATGAACCCCATTCCAAAAAGTATTTCCCCCATCCACTTCATTTTATCCATGTGGATTAGAAATGGATCCACTTGGGAAACACTCATTGACTTAAGGAATGAATCACCCAATAGGTCACCTTGTAAACCCTTCCATACCTAAAATTGGAAAATTGCATAGGGTCTTTGAGCACTTGTTTAACTTGATGAGGTAGTTTTTGATCTACATGCTTGGATGAATCTTATATTAAATGTGATTTTACTTTCCATGATACATTGACTTCAGATCCTTGGAGGGCGCACTTGTTGTCTTTGCAGGACCTTGAATGGTGGATGATTTGGAGGAATAATCCCAGCTTGGGCCTTCATTGGGGCTAGAAGCCCACAGGTTAGTTGCCATGGCCACAACACTGGGTGATTATTGTAGCCTTTGGAGGATTGAGAGACGCCTCATAGGACCTCTCCTAGCCTTGCAACACCCCAACAATTTTCCTTTGGAAGCTAGAGCGCTACATCTTGGGGCTTGATGTCTTGTTGGGGGCTAGGTTTTGGTGTGGTGGTGTTGTTGACTTCACACTTAACACCTTTTTTATGGAGAGAAGCCTTGGCTTGATGGAGGAGACCCTAGCACACAAGGAGAAGGCCTTTAGAGGCCCAACGTTTCATCTCCAAGCTCAAAGGACATGCTCAAAGTGCTAAACGCTGCCCTAAAAGGGTGATGTCATGTCATTTTAGGGTTTTCTTACGTGCAAAAATAATATTACTTTGTAAAGGGGAAAAATAAAGGGAAATGCCTCCCTTATTTTTTGGTTTACCCTATGTTAAGTGGACAAACACTTTTTAGAAGATTTGTATAAATAAGGATCATTTCCTTTTCATTTTATGATAACTCTCCCATCTTGGAGAAGATAATTGATTGAAATATGCACCCTCTTTGGGAAATTTGATTATCTCTCTCTCTTATGAAAATGTCTTTTGGTGATTTCTCTTGGTATATTGTGGAGCTAAGGTGGTGCAAACCTATTGGAGGATTCTTSTCTTGCTTATGGATGGATATGGTTTTCTAAACTAGGCTTTGATCTTGCATCTTGTGGAATTGGTAAGGAAAGTTTTGCATTTATTGGTGTTTCTTCTTGTTCCATGCTATTCTTGTTTGAAACCCTAGCAGGAGTATAACTGCATACAACCTCCACCAATATTCACCTCATTTGTTGGTTGATAAGTCATTTTTGACAAGGTTTCTAGGAGGAGTACAAGGGTGTACACTTTCCTAGATTTACCTTAGTTTGATTTGCATGCCCCAAGAGAGTAAAAGGGCTTACACCCCTAGGGATATTGTGGGTTTAACTCTCACATCCAAGACTCTGTTTACCCAATATATTAAAGGAACTAATATGAAAGTTTCATTGGAGAAATTAATTACTTGCATTGGGTAACATGATTTAACGAGATATTGATTTGGTTCAAAGTGAAATCAATTGTATGCTTTATATGCTTATTTGAGCAACTAGGGCATCTGATTTAGCCAAAGTATTTGTGTTTCTATCATAACTAAAATCTATATCCAATAGAGCTACAACAAAACACTCTATCACTTTTAATTTTTCTCTATTTTCAACCATTAAAATTTGCTAGAAAGTAGCCATAATAATCTACTTGTCATTTAACATCTTTTGGGTGGTCTACTTGTTATAACCCTAAATTGCACCAGACATGCATACGTGGCATTAGGCCATCTTACTTGCTATTTTTTCCAAGCCATCACTGAACAAATCTTCTAAAAAACCATTGTTTTGAAGGTGTAGTGCCCTGCACCACTACTACCCACGTACACACACTTTCTGCACCACTACAACCCACGTACACTCACAAAATATCGCGAAAAATGAAAATTGCAAAGGGATACGGGTTTTCGGGCCGTTACTTAACCGTTTGACCACCTATAGCCAGTCACCCCAATCGTTACTATCTCCTTTGGCCTATAAAATAAGGTGTTGGGGCCCCATTCCAAGAAGAAGCACGAGAGCATAGAAACTCTGCCCATTTTTGTATTCCCCCTTTTCCCCAATATTTGGAAACCACATTGTGAGTTTGAGCCAGAATTCCCTTTTCCTCCATTGCAATCCCTTGCCATTTCCCTAGAGAGAATTGAAGAGGAGAAGGAGACATGGAAGCAATTGGTGCATTGTGAAGAGGAGCCCAAGACCAAGTTCGAGGAGCAGTTTTGGTCTCAAATTGTAAGTGACTTTTGTGAGATTAATATAAAGAAGTAAATTTTTCATCCCGCCAAATGACATCTTAAATCTTTATGATTTGTTTACATTTCTTGATTATGATGTCTAACCCACCAATCTATATATAGAATTCATGCTTGTAGTTTCTTGTATGTCTTTTGGTGAATGCAAGTTGGCCTTGGGAGGAGATCTGTAGTCGAGAAACAAACGAGTGCAAAAGGATCGACACCGGATGCAGAGTTTAAGGTATGCATAGTTTGTCTTCTATGCATGATTATGGGGGTAATGTCCGGATAGTGATTAAAAGTAGGAGACTTTAAACGGTTAGCTCTGCCTGCACTTTAGAACCCTGGTGTAGTCCATAGGGGGTTTTCCTACTTACATCAGAATTGGCGACTATACAGGGAAAGACCTCTAGGGTTTTAGGGGATATTATTTTTGGGTGCTTTGAATCCATTCATTTACTATTTCTTGAGTTTCTGTAAGTTTTTGTGTCTTTAAGGGATTTTGGTCTTCCATACCAATACTCCCTTCCTGTGCTGGACTATTGGTTTTCATTTTTTTGAGGAGTTACAAAGGTGTACGCGGCCTGTAGTGGGCCTGGACATGTGCATACATGCCTTGCCTTTGGACAGCCCACGTACATACGTTGGATGTTGTGTTAAATTATGATCTTGATTTCTTATGCGAATTAATTATTTTATTTTCTTCAATACTTTGATTCCATCTTAATACACTTCAACAATTTCAAATCATAATTGAATAGCAATAATGATGTAGATAAGTAAACATGCATATCAACAACACATATACCCTGGGGAAACATTGTATAGGGAGAAAAACCCCAGCAAACAATATTCCTTTATTGCATTAATAATCTAAGATCTCTTACAAATATCCACCATGAATGTACTTCTCTCAAAGAGCTTGCCAAGATGACTCTGACCTGACAAAGACTTACAAGACCTTTCTGTAATACACCTTTGATATGCTGCCTCTTTATCACTAATGTGCTCCTCTATTACTTCACCCTCAACCTACATATGAAAACTCTGTTTCAAAATTGTGTTGCAAAACTATGTTGCAAAACTGCACTGCAAGAACTATGTTGAGGAGAGGGTTTGACCTCTTCTTATATAGGCTGAAGAGGGGAAGAGGAGAAGCTCAAAATAGTAACCTGATTGCATGCAATAGTCATAACTCAACTTCATACTTTAGTTCGAACTTAGAACTAGACTTGAGACTAACATGCTTTAGTTCAAGCTTAGAACTAGACTTAAGACTTTATTTGCAACTCAACATTACACTTTAGTTCTAAGATAGAAATAGACTCTAGACTTTAGTTGCAACTCAACATTACACTTTAGTTCTAGACTCAAGCCTTTAGTTGCAACTCAACATTACTAAAAATNAGACTCAAGATTTTAGTTGCAACTCAACATTATATTTTAGTTCTAGACTCAACACTTTAGTTACAACTCTTGACAAGGCAATTCGAAATTCTCTTCATGGTGGATAATGTTTACACGTGCCAACGCACTAGATCAGTGCAACTACATCATTTGCAATATTAGGAATATCGTTTGTTTCTAGCTCATAGGAATTTTACATTCAACCTAACTTTTACTAGATACCTTGACTTTTGCTCATGGCTCACAAGGTTTGACTAGGCTCACAGAGGTTATATGTTCCCCCTGAATTTTGCATTAGTCTATCTATGCTCACAGAGGTTGTACGTTCCCCCTGACTTTTGTACTAGACTATCTATGCTCACAGAGGTTGTACGTTCCCCCTGAATTTTGCATTAGACTCACATAGAATCTCGTTCATCCTGAATTTTGGTTTGACTCATAAAGGTTGTCTCTTCCCCCTAGATTTTGTCAATACCTCACAAGACTGGTTGATTCTCCAAATCTCCCTGGCTAGCCTCAGGTTCGCCCATATGGCCTCTCATTGGAGAATGACTGCCGATGCTGCCAAATTTAACACTCCCTCTTAGTGAGGGAGTCATTCTCAACCACACTAAGATTGCCTCTCAGTTGCACAAACTCTCTCGAGGTCAGAGGCTTGGTCAGGATATCAGCTACCTGCTCGCTCGTGGATATGTACTGTAACTTTACAGTTTTTCTCTGGACCAAGTCTCGGATGTAGTGGTACCTCATGTCAATATGTTTTGACCTATCGTGAAATACTAGGTTCTCTGTCAGTTTTATGAAACTTTGATCATTACTTAGCCCTTCATGAGGTTCCTCCCTCTGATCATCTAACTCTTCATTTTTAGAAGAGGGTGAAGTTGGATGAACTACTTCTGAATCCTGTTGAAGCTATCTAGATTTCTTAAATATAGCTTCCTTGTGGAAAGTCACATCTCTACTTATCTCTATTTTTCGTTGACCTGGTACATAAATCCTGTAAGCTTTGGAGCTCTCACTGTACCCCACAAAAACCCCTTTCTTGTCTGAGGGTTCCATCTTTGTCCTCTTTTCCTTAGGGACATGAATATACACAGGACATCCAAATATCCTTAGATGCTCTACTTCAGTTTTTATCCCTGAGAAGAATTCTTTAGGAGTCTTGTCCTTGAAAATAGCATGTGCACACCTGTTCTTAATATACACGGTAGTGGAGATAGCTTCTGCCCATAAAGAATTTGGCAGATCCTGGTCAAACATAATTTCTTTCACTGCCTCACAAATAGTCTTGTTTTTCCTCTCAGCAACACCATTTTGCTGAGGGTTATATGGCATGGTCAACTATCTCTTGATTCCTGATGACTTGCAGAAATCCTCAAACTGAAGAGATTCAAACTCTCCTCCATTGTCTGTTATAAGGATTCTGATGTGTTTCCCTATCTACTTTTCAATAAAGGCTTTATACTCTTTGAATTTATCAAATGTGTCACTTTTAGCTTTAAGAAAATTTATCCAACATTTTCTTGAGTAATCATCAATAAAAATGACATAATACAAACAACCACTGAGTGAGGGAGATGACATGGGACCACATACATCAGAATGAACCAGATCTAAGATTCCCTGAGCTCTGTTGTCGCTACTAGGAAATGTTTTCTTTATATTTTTACCTAGCATGCATCCCTTACAAATTTCATTTTTACTAAGAGAAATAGAGGGCATGCCACATACCATGTTCTGTAGATCTAGAATATCTTTGTAATGAAGATGTCCAAGTCTTCTGTGCCACAACTCACTGAAGCTAGTCACATCATGAGCCAATGCCTGAACTGACTATCCTGACATGATGTACAGTCTTCCACTGGGAGTTCCAATGGGTTCTGTTGTACTTAAGTGGCTACCTTTATCCCATAGTAGTGCCTTCTTGTCCTTGAAGATCACCCAATATCCCTTGTCCTCAAGGGTTGCAACTCATAGTAGATTCTTCTTGAGCCCTGGAACATATAATACTTCATCAACATGAAGTCTAGCCCCAGATTCCAATCTGAAGGAGATATATCCTACTCCCTCTATCTTGTAACATTTTTCATCCCCAAGCTCGACCTGCTTTGCAAAAGATTTTGTCTCAAAATCTGAGAGGATCTCCTTGTAACTTGTCATGTGCTTTGATGCACCACTGTCTACTAACCACGGTTCGGCCCCATGGAAATTGAACTGGATAAATCAGAAACCAAATAACATTCTTTCCTATTTTCTTTCTGATTAGAAGGAATTTTCTTATTTCTTTTGGATTCATCATCCTTAGTTGTTGAGGCATGATGTTTCCCTTTCCCAGGATATTTCTTTCTAAACCAACAATCTTTAGCAAAATGACCCAACTTATTACAAATAAAGCATTTAATCTTATATGTATCAATATTCTTGCCTTTGAATGTACCTTTGATGTTTGGCTTCCAATGAGAGCCTTTCTGGAAAGTGCCTTTCTTCTTTCCCTTGAATCTTGATGCTAAATCTGAGTGCTCTTCTTTCGTTGGCTCGCTCCTGGTAGCTGTGTGACTCTCCTCCTGGAGGAAATCATGCCATAACCTCTCAAACGTGGGTTGAATCTCTCTCCCACTTACNTACAGATTCACCAAGGTATCCATACAGTCCTTGGCAGTCATCAACGAAGTCGTTGCAGGCATTATACTGTCTTTGACTGAGTCAAAGATGATTCGCTTGGTATTTTGTTGACTCTTCCTGAAATCCGTTCTTCCTGCATTATTCGTTGGTTCCTCCACCACTGTCTTCACATACTACTCAAGATCATGCTCTTGCAAGATATTTGTTATACGGAGCTTCCACACATTAAAGTTGGTAGCTCCTTCGAGCCTATCTTCGGCCCTAACTGAAATGGAGGATGCCATGGTCCTCACACTGGAAACTTAATCAAGCTTGTTTGGATCTGTGTGTACCTGTTGCTGCACTTCAACACGTTTAACACACCCTAAGCTCTGATACCATGCTAAATTATGAGCTTGATTTCTTATGCGGATTAATTCTTTTATTTTCCTCAATACTTTGATTCCAGCTTAATACACTTCAACAATTTCAAATCATAATCGAATAGAAATAATTATGTAGATAAGTAAATATGCATATCAACAACACATATACCTTGGGGAAACCCTTTACAGGGAGAAAAACCCTAGTAAACAATATTCCTTTATTGCATTAATAATCTAAGTTCCCTTACAAATATCCACCATGAATGTACTTCTCTCAAAGAGCTTGCCAAGATGACTTTGACCTAACAAAGACTTACAAGACCTTGCTGAAATACACCTTTGATATGTTGCCTCTTTATCACTGATGTGATCCTCTATTACTTCACCCTCAACCTGCATATGAAAACTCTGTTTCAAAATTGTGTTGCAAAAACTATTTT
>JASDQU010371075.1:23353-43137 GCA_032191745.1 Picea mariana
TCAAAAAACAGAATTATCCGTTCACTTCGGGCAAAGGGTGCGAAACAAACGGTTTATAATATTTTCGCGTCAGCAGCAAAGTCACCTCCGTATGACCCGATCCTACAATTACGGTCGGGGCACTCGAAGAGATGATGAATACAGAGAAGCAACTTTCAGGGAGCGGTGCAAAGCAAACGGATTATAACTTTTTCATTCATGAGAGACTAAAAACAGACACTCATATATGATGAATAAGGAGGTGTGGGGTAATGTACATGTGTTACACTTTTTAATTGATAGATACTGCCATAAGGAGGTGAATTGGATATTTTGTTTTTAATTTTCGCCATATTTTTATTTTGTTTTGTTTATTTGCAAAGTATTTTTTATATTAGGGTGATCAATGAGGATTAAGAAAAATGGGAAAAAAAAGTAAAAAAAAATGGAAAAATAAAGAAATAACCTTCACTCATTTTCCTTGATTTTTGTTGATTTCTTTTAGTGAAAAGTCAACTTTTAATGGTTTACACAAGAAATCTATGGAAAACATAGGGATCAAGTAACTTGGCAGGCCATGACTAATTTCCAAAGAAATCAACTTGTATAATTGAGGAGAAAGGAAAACAAGGCCAATTTTTGGATCCAAGGATCAGTTTATGACTCAATTTTTCCCAAGATAATAGGAGCATCTAGTGCAAATCAAGCCTGGGATATCATTGAATTAGCATATCAAGGTAATGACAAAGTGAAGCTTCAAACCCTAAGGAGAGAGTTTGAAACCTTGAAGATGAAGGACGAAGAGAACATTGACAAGTTCATGACCAGAGTCATGGGATTTGTGAACCAACTTAGGATTCATGAACAAAAAGATGAAGATCATAAAATTGTTGAAAAAGTTCTTAGAATCTTGCCTAAGAAATTTGAAATGGTTGTCATTTCCATAGATTTGTCCAAAGATCTGTCTAAAGTGAGAGTAGAATAACTGATGGGCTCTAGCCTCTCTTTTGTCCCATGAATCAAGAATCATCATGGAAGAGTGATCCAAAAAGATCTTTTAAAGACTATGTCTAAGTTTTTAAAGCATGAGTTCATTAGCCAATTAGGAATTGAAGAAAGAGGAAGAATTAATGATGTAACATGGCAGTCATGATAAGATATACAGATATGGAAATAAGCATAAATAATCAGCAAACCATAACAACAAAAGTTGTTAACGGAGTTCGACAATATCGCCTACGTCTTCGGGCCTATGTCTCAGTGGGTGAGGCTTTCATATTTATATTCAAATCTTCAAAAGTACATTAGGAAAGTGTCAAATGATTTACAAACTGGTATGGATGTGTTCTTCTAGACCTCAAGAACCCAACACAACTGACGACACTAAAAATAGATGAACGAAGCTCCCGGAAATGGACCGCAAAGTTGCTCTCCTCAATAGCTTCCCTGCATAAAAATGGCTTTGACTATCAAATTCCTCATCATTTCTCCTTCTATGAACCTATCTTAGGCTGCAAAGAACCTCTGGTTTATACAGGTTTGAATTTGGCAAAAACCTCCCAACTTCATTCCAAGATCTGGCCTAAAAAAGGGCTCCAGATCCTCCAATGATGGACAAAATCTCCCAAAAATAGATGAAAAATAAACAAAATTTATATCATATAGTTAAAAAACCCATATTTGGGCCGAAATTTGGCACAACACCCTTCGTTTGGGCCCCGCCCTCCATATGGCCTTGGGCTGGATAGCGCTGGTCTTTATCCCCCCATCTCGGCCCCCTTACCTTGCGCTCCTAGTCATGTGGCATTGACGCATATGGCCACGCCCTAACTCCTCGAACACAATCGTCACTGCCCCCCTCGTCTCGAGCCCCTGGTCGGTCAGGGTTGGCCCCCGCCGATCGAGGCTTATCCCGAACTACATGCCACCGTCAACAATTATACAAAATGCACCAATTTCAAACCAAGTCACATGGATGGAAAATTCAGTTAGGCCTTGGTGTTAAGTCGTTGCCCAAACCCGGACGTTGCGGTTTCAATTCCCATGGAAGCAGAAAAAACCTTTTACCCAACCAACCTTGGGAAAATCCAAGGTGCCACATGGCACCCTGTGATTGAGCCATGTGTCACCCTGGGATTGGCCTGTACTATTGACACAATAGCCCAGTCACCTGCCACATCATCTGTTGTACAACCCAATCATCTGCCATGTGTCACTACCATGTCAGCCTATCATACTTCCACGTCATCCATCGTACAGTCCAGTCACCTGCCACATGTCACTGCCACATCAGCCTGTCGTACTTCCACGTCATCCATCGTACAGTCCAGTCACCCGCTACATGTCACTTCCACGTCATCCTATCATACGCCTAGCTATCTTCAATACAACCACGTGTCAGCCTGTCATTGGGCCTCGCCACTGTACAGACTGCCATGTATCATTTGTACAGTGACATGTGTCAAATTCATACAGTGCCAACTCAACCCGAAAGTGACGAAATCGAGTGACACGTGTCACCTCCTGGTGACACCACGTCATCATGATGATGTCATCATGATGGCATGTTAACGTCACCTGTCATACCTGCTGATGTTGACGCTGACTTTGACCAAGTTGACTTTTTGCATGTTTGGGAATTTGATCAGAACCCGATAACTTTTGCATACGATGTTCGTTTGAGGAAAAAATTATATGGCCAAAATCAGTGCGACGAGATGGATACAATGAAATTGGTTTCGTCTTATTATGAGAACTTTAATTTTTAGGTCTTCCTAGACCCATTTTGGTTCCTGGATCCATTTTGGATCAGGCCTCCCCACTAAGACCTTTTGGTCATCCAAGAGGGTACTAACTAGTCATCAAGTGTGGGATATGTCACCCCACTTGTTCTCTGTCTTTAAACTTTGTCCTATGCACCTGTCTCATCAAGATCAATTGTAAAACAACAATGACCACTGACAACATATTGTTAGTCACTTGTACTATGTCACATCTTACTGAAGCTAGTACCATCCATGTTGACAACATTATAAATGATAACATAAAAAATATGACTGTGAATGAGTTAATATGTTTGTAATACTTGCATGACATTATCTTATCTTGAAGCAAAGTATGATTGAACTTTCATTCTAAAATCATCTCATGTTCTTGCTTAAGATCAATTGCATGATTTGGCACAATTATAGGTGTGTTTCTTGCATGAGTTGCATTCCTTAATTGTTCCATTGTTTGAAGAGATTGATTTTCTTTTAAGTGATGAGCATGTACAACATATTCATTTCCTTCTTTGATTAGTTGATATTGATTCTGTTCCTTGTAGAAGATTGCTTTGCGATCATAAAAATAAGTAATTCCTAAGACTATTCCACATTCATTGAGTGGCACCACATCACACGTTACCTCTTCCACAAACTTTGATGAAATTGCAAACTTTAAAGTGCATTGCTTTGTTATGTGCAATTTATGATTGTTTCTTATCCATTTAAGTGAGTAATGTTTATGATGCATATGAGTGCTTAATCCCAAATGTTTAACCACTTCCTCTGAAATCAAGTTAGATTGAGATCCAATATCTATCAATGTGTCGACCTTAGTATGCCTCATTATGACCCTTATGTGAACCAATTTACTTCTAGAATCATATCCATCACCAATTTTACCTGTCAAACCAACCGTTGTGATTTTAGACCCATCACCCAAATTTGATCCTAAGTCTATTGGTCGTGTTGTTGCTGCAATTGTTTGCCTCCCTTTCCTCTCTTTGAACCATTTCGGTCTCTTCTCGAGATGCAATTTCCAGCAATAGTGATGCTCATTCCCTTCTTTCTTGCAATGCTTGCAAGAGATCTTCTCTTCATTTCTTGCTAATGAATTTGCTTTCTTTCCGTTCCACATTCTTTTGTCCTCTTTTCTTGAAGACGATTCCCCTGATACACCAACTCTTGTTTTCCCCGCCTCAATGTATGTCGCTTGAATAGAAACCTCATCAAGATTAGTAGGTCCAAACATAAATAAAGTATTACTAATGTGTGCAGGCAAACCTCATATATAATTCATAAGAGTTTCTTGGGTATGTAATGGACTATCTAACATTAATGCCATCTTACGAAATTCATCTGTATTCTTGCATTGTTTTTCACATTCTTAGTTTAATACCTTGCCATTGAATTAAAGCCTTCTCTTTATAACCCAAAGGATAAAAGTGTTTTCTCAGTGCAGAAAAAAAACCTTGCCATGATGTAAATACATTACCCACGTGTTGCATGCCTTTTTGCAACTTGCTTTGACACCAGATGAGTGTTGTGCCTACAAGTCAAAGTGATGTGAATTTGATTTGAGTTTCCCCATCTTTGATTTGTTGCACACTGCAATAAACCTCCATCTGTCTGACCCAATTATCAAGCCTCTTTGCATTAACTTCACCATCATACATGGGTAATTCAAACTTCACATAAATCTTAATTAAAGGCATATCATGTTTATGTTTATGGGAATGTTTTCTTACGGTAGATTTGGAACTTGTACTTGAATAAGAAGAAGTTGATGGAGAAGAAGGGGGTGAAGGAGGAGGTTTAGGAGGATCCTCTCCTTCTTCACTATTGGCCTTTGAATATTCTCCTAGAATCAGTCTCTTCTACTCCAAGCAATCATCATATAAAACCTTTACCATCTCCGACATGGCGAAGAAAGTCTTTCGAAACTCTATATCATCATGAGAAAATCCCTCTTCCGATGCCATCTTCTCACTTTGAGAAGTTATCTTTCTCGATCCAATATCAGAATTCTCTTCAACAAGCTCGCCTTCACCATGATTTATCTTTTCCCTGGTAATCATGTAAACTCAAAAATCAATTGTCAACCTGCTCTGATACCACTTGATCCAAAAAGATCTTTTAACGACTCCGGTTAAGTTTTTAAAGCATGAGTTCATTATCCAATTTGGAATTGAAGAAAGAGGAATAATTAATGATGTAACATGGAATTCATAATAATATATACATATATGGAAATAATCACAAAGAATCAACAAACCATACCAACAAAAGTTGTTAACAGAGTTCGGCAATATCGCCTATGTCTCCGGGCCTTTGTCTCAATGGGTGAGGATTTCTTATTTCTATCCAAATATTTAAAAGTACATCAAGAAAGTGTCAAATGGATTACAATCTGGTCTAGATGTGTTCTTCTAGACCTCAAGAACCCAACACAACTGATGAAACTGAAAATGGATGAACGAAGTTCCCGAAAATGGCTCGCAAAGTTGCTCTCCTCAATAGCTTCCCTTCTTAAAAATGGCTTTGATTGTCAAATTCCTCAACATTTCTCCTTCTTTGAACCTATATTAGGCTACCAAGAACCTCTAGTTTATATAGGTTTGAAGTTTGCAACAACCTCCCAACTTCCTCCCAACATATGGCCTCAAAAAGGGCTCCAGATCATCCAATAATGGACAAAATCTTCGAAAAAAAACTGAAAAATCAACAAAATTTATATCATATAGTGAAAAAAACCCATATTTGGGCCAAAATTGGGTGTAACCTCCTTCGTCTGGGCCCTTGGTCATATGAACGCCCTCCATATGGCCTTGGGATGGCTGGCGTTGGTCTTTAGTGCCCAATCTCAGCCCCCTTACCTTGCACTCCTGGTCATGTGGTGTTGGCACATATGGCCACACCCTAACTCCTCACGTGCATTCATTGCTGGCCCCCTGGTCTCTAGCCCCTAGTCGGTCGGGGTTGGCCACTACCGACTGAGGTTTATCCCGAACTACACGCCACCATCAACACTTATACAAAATGTGCCAATTTCAAACCAAGTCACATAGATAACAGATTCGGTTAGGCCTTGGTGTTAAGTCATTGCCCCTACCCATAGGTTGCAGTTTCAATTCCCCTGAAGGCGGAGCAAACCTTTTACCCAACCAACCTTGGGAAAATCTGGGGTGTCACATGGCACCCTATGATTGGGCCATGTGTCACCCTAGGATTGGCCCATATTGTTGATGCAATGACCCAATCACATACCATGTCATCCATCGTATAGCCCAGTCATCTGCCATGTCATCCCACCATACTTCCATGTGTCAATCTTTACCGCCATGTCATCCACCGTATAGTCTAGTCACCTGCCATGTGTCACTACCACTTTATCTTGCCATATGACCAATTGTCGTCCGTACATCCATGTGTCATCCTGTCATTGGGCCATGCCACTGTACGGATTGCCATGCGTCATCTGTAAGGTGAAACGTGTTAAATCTGTATAGTACCAAATCAACCCGAAAGTTTCAAAACCGAGTGACACAACGTCAACATGATGACGTCATCTTGACATCACCTGTCATACTTTCTGACATCAGCGTTAACTTTGACCCAATTGACATTTTTCCTATTTGGGAATTTAATTAGAATGTGATAACTTTCGCATACGACGTTCCTTTGAAGAAAAACATTATATGGCCAGAATCAATGTGACGAGACAGACGTAATGACGTTGGTTTCATCTAATTTTGAGAACTTTTATTTTTATGCCTTCTTGGACCCATTTTGGTTCCTGGATCCATCTTGTATCAAAGAGGAATTCTTAGAACATGCCTTCAAGAATAAGGAATTCATTTGTAGAGGCATAGGTAAAGGAGATAGAGGTAGGGGTCAAAGAAACAGAGGTAATCATCAAGATAAAAGAAGAGCAACACTAGAAAAATCAGAACAACCAAATCAACCTAAACACTCTTAGAATCAGACGGGTAGAGGGAGAATATGGACAGACAAATTCAAATTCCAATGTTGCTACTACATAAAATATGGTCATTATGAAATTGAATGAAAAACGAAACAGTCATATATGAAAAATGTAGAAGATAATATCTCCAACACTAAAGAAGGGACATCTCAGACAATGTGCATTTCATGTCAAATCACAAAGAATATCAAAACAAGGTATTTTGGTAGCTCGAGAGTGGCTACAACAATCACATGACAGGTAACAAAAATATGTTTTCTAGCATTGATAGCTCTATTAAATATGAAATTACTTTAGGATATGATTATCATGTCAAGGCCTTAGGAAAAGGTGTTTTGTCAGTCTTAACCAAGAAAAATGAGAAGAAATACATTCTTGATGTCTTCTATGTATGCAATCTTAGTCATAACCTAATAAGTATACTACAATTGAGTCAAAATGGTTATGATGTTATATTCAAGGACTCCACATCCACTATCTTAGATAATCCACCTAGTAGAAGAGTTGTTGGAAACGTTCAAATGACCAATAATATGATGTTCCCATTGAATATGAGAAGTGAAAATCATTCATAGTCATATGCACAAAATGTCTCAAGCATAGATGAGACTTGGTTGTGGCATCTTAGTTATGGTTGATCACCTACCTTTTAGGAGTCTTAGTTTCTTACAAAAAAAATCATTGGTTAGGGGAATACCTATATTGAATGATCCAACCAACCCTTGTGAACGATGCATCCTTAGAAAACATCAAAGGGACAGTTTTCCAGTAGCCTCCTACAGAGCCAAAGAGCATCTAGAACTAGTTCAAAAAGATCTATGTGGACTCATGCAAACTCAATCCATTGGTGGAAGTTTTTATTTTCTAATGTTCATTGATTTTTTAGCATGAAAATTTGGGTGTATTTCCTTAAAAAAAATATGATACATTCACAAATTTCAAAGAATTTAAAGTTGTAGAAGCAAAATAAAGGGATAGATATGTCAAAGTGCTTGAGTTATATGGAGGAGGAGCGTATGACTCAAAAGAGTTTGCACATTTTTGTAGACAATAGGGAATTGAAAGGTAGTTCATCACTAGATATGGTCCATAGTAGAATGGAGTGGCTGAAATAAAGAATTAGACCATCATGAGCATGACAAGGAGCATTATTAAAGCTATAAATTTGTCCAATCATTTTTCGGTTAAAGTTGTTTCTTTTTCAATCTACATACATAATAGATAACCAACAAAAAATGTGAAAGATAAAGTTCCTTGAGAAGAATGGAGTGGCATGAAGTCAAATGTCTCTCATTTGATAATTTTCGGTTGTATGGCCTATGCACATTTCCTAGAAGAACTAAGAAGGAAACTTAGACATCATGAGTGAAAAGTGCATTTTCATTGGGTATAGTGAACAATCCAAAGCATATAGACTATATAATCCAGTCACCAATCTATTTGTGGTGAGCATAGATGTAAAATTATTGGAGAAAAAATCTTGGAGTGACCAAGAAAATGAAACAATGGAGAACCGAAATATATTACTCCAAATAGATGAAAAAGTGAATAACTTAGGACAACAAGTACCTCTACCAAGACTACCAAGGTTATATGTGCAAAGAAAATAAGAACAAAATGAAAATAATTCTTCTTCCAACAGTGAGTTAGTATATTTTGCGGGAAATCAGAAAACAAAGAGTTTGAGGGAAATATATGAGCAATGCAATTTCATGGATCATAAATCTCACTTTGCCTTATTGTCCTATCAACCTACTTATTTTGAAGAGGAAGTGAAAGAAGAACATTGGGTACAGGGCATGAATGAAGAGATTGAAGCTATTGAAAGGAATGATACATGAGATCTTGTTGATCTCCTAACAAATAAAACCAACATTGGTGTTAGGTGGGTTTACAAGACAAAACTGCATGCGAAAGGAAATATAGAGAAACATAAGGCAATGCTAGTTTCGAAAGGGTTTTGTCAATGACCTCGTATTGAATATGGTGAGAACTTTTCTCCAGAGTCCAGGTTGGATACTATTAGAGTTTTGAAAGCCATTGCATCCCAGAACAAATGGTCAGTTTACCAGGTAGATGTGAAGTTAGCATTTTTTAATGGAAATTTAGAAGAATAGGTGTATGTACATCAACCACGAAGATTTGAAGTAAATGTCCAAGAGTATAGAGTGTACAAGATAAAGAAATCCTTGTATGGATTGAAGAAAGATGCAAGAGCTTGGTAGAGCTGAATTGACTATTATTTTCTCAACAATGGGTTCAACAGTAGTAGTAATGAGCCCACTCTTTATACCAAATCAGATCAACAAGGTAAAATTCTTATAGTTTGTCTTTATTTTGGTGATATGATATGTACTAGAAATATGATGTTAGATTATTTCAAAGCATCATCCCTCAGGTCCTTCCATTTTTTTGTTTCTTCTTTGGTCACTTCTCTATATAAGTAGATAATTTGTTCATCTAATGCTATTATTGGGTCAAGTATTGTTTATGCAGGTAGTTCTATCGATATGACTAGCTTGAAGGTTGTGAAAGTGATTTCTTTAATAATACTATCCTTCCTATGTATTGTATTTTTCTTTTTATTCCATTCCTTTTTCACATTTTGTTGTTTAGTTTTCTTGCTGGATATGTTTTCTTGTTCTTTGTCTCCATTGTTTCCTTTGTTTGGATCAATGTTTCCCAAATTTTTTTTTTGTGCTCCCCTGATTCTAGCTATATTTCGAGGTTCTTCCTGCCAAGATTGTTTCCTTGACCTTGTGCATTATTTTTCTCTTTCTTCTCAATCTAGTTTGAAGGGTCTGACTGACCTTTGTAAGGAATTTTTGAAGGAGGATTTTATGGTGGGTTGTTTTTGTTCTTGGGAGACTTTGTGCCAACATTATTATCTCTATCGGTCGATTGTTCTAGCTAATTATATTTCTAGGTCTTTTCTTCTTCTTTACTGAATTTCTCTCGAGATCAGATTCATGTAATGGTATTATTATAGGTTGTACATCAACTAATTTTTGTGTGGGATTTTTTTTTTCGACCCCTAAGTGTTTACGTCTATTTCTCCTTTTCTCTTCTTTGGTATGCCTTCGACTATTCCTAGGTTAGGATGAATTGACTGATTTTATTTTTTGGGACCAACTATAGGTTGTGTCGAGTCAAGAGATTCGACCTATCTAGTGGGTGTTCCAAGAAAAAGTTTCCCACTTCCTCATGTTGTACTAAGTGGTTCACTTTCGTCACTATTTCCTTAAGTGTCACACTTATGTACAGTTGCATTGTTAAGTGTCACAATATGAAAAGGATACTTTCCCAAGTGTCACATTCATGTCTTACCAACTTATACACCATGGGACAACATTTTGTCACTTCCCATGTCAAGAGGAAGAAGAGAACATCATTTTCTAAAGGTAAAACATGAGATTTTCACCCTAGGTTTGACTTGGTTGGAAAGGTGACACTCCCTTGGCCATGTCTAGAGGGCATCGGTCCTTGGGTGACACTCCCTGGACCACTATCAGATGGCATCAATTACACTGTGTATCAAGATTTGGGGGAACGTTAGTGGTTTGAGCCTAACACCACATTTATCTAAGGGCCATCTCTGAGGATGTTTGGGTGGTTATGGATGAGTGATGACTCATAGCCTCGAGTCACTCCACTTCCCTTCCATTATGGGGTTCCAAATCCTAACTTAGGGAGAAAATATCTCAACCTTCCCTTCATTTTCTAATGTTGGTTGAACTTTACAAAACCTATATAAGAAAGGCCATCCATGAGGGAAAGGGATCTAAAATATTTAAGGGTAAAAATTTTGATATTGAGAGAAAATCTAGAATACCTATGTGTGCATCTAAGGGTTGGAGGAAAGAAATATTGGAAGAATGGCACCATCATCCATATGTATTTTTCACTTATGATAGATAAACTTGGCTGGTTCCTTTCAATTATTGTTTGTTTATGTGTCTAATGCTTATGTCAATTCAATCTTAGATAGATTAGTCTTTTCCTAACGAGATCTAGTAGAAGTAGAGTTTTTTGTCTCATATTCTTGCGTACTCCTCCGATCATCAAGAATCTAGTGAGTTCAAGGCTTGGAGTATTGAGGACAAATGTCAGACTTAAGGTTATTCTAAATATATCCTTCTATCTATAGGATTAAAATAATAATGAAAAGGAAGTCAGTCCCCATTTGTTTTGAGTTTGTCTTATGTTATGTTTTTAATCTAAGGATAATTCAACCTATCCAGAGGGTGAATTTATCACAATAGGTTTTGGAGACTCCAGTAGGGAAGACCATCATGTTCTTCTCATTATCTAGCCTATGAATGATGTTCCTTATCTTTTTTTCTTTTTATTTTTTCTGAGTATTTCATCCTTGTTATTAGTCTCTAGAAACCTTCGTTAGCTTGCAAAGTCAATAGACTTTTCATTTTTCGATTTTGAGGAACTTTTGACCATCTTTAGGTAGGAACACTCCCTATAGGAAGCTTGCACGACATTGACCCTCCCTACCCTTCCTCTACAGGGAGTTAGTGACACTCCATGGTAGTGTTTTTAGGGGTGTCACCCCTTCAGTAACATTGTGTCTGCATGATAACAGGGGCATCAATCCTCCTTTTGTGTCAATTTGTGATATTTTTCCTCTATGTTTGTTGAATTATTTTGACTTAGAGGTGTGCCTTGGAATCTTTTATGATTTCTTGAGACTTTGTTGGTCTGGTTCCATTGGGTTATCACTTCTTTTTGGCCTCTTTTCAAACTTTGTTTTTTATCAAATTGGGAAAACGTTTTCATTGAATGCACTCTTGGTTAACTTAATCCTTGAATGCAATTTGGTATGTCAGTGATATTGTATTTAATTATGTAATCATTAGACCTATTCCATTCCATTTCCAAATCTTGTCAAGTCTTTTTCTTTTCAAATTTGGAATCTTTTCCTTGGCTTGGAAACAATGCAAAGTCCTTTAGACCTTGTACTTTCAGATATCATTTTGGTGAAATTGTTAATCCATTGGGTAGATTTTGAAGCTTTTAAGTCTGTTCCAAGTTCATTTGATCTTTAATATGTAAGTATCGATGTTTATAAAGAGTTATTTCCCTTGTTTAATTGGGCAAGTGTTAGAAATCATCCTTGCACTTGATTCTCTCGGTTCTTTAAGATTGCAAGTCTTCATTTGAACGATATTTTTGTTTCTTGTTCCTTTGTATATGCATTAGATCCTTTCAATTGAAAGTAAAGAAGAAGAAAGTTTTGCATTTGAATAAATTTCATTGCATACATTATCAAACAAATAAAATTTTGCATTCTTAGGAAATTAGTTTTGGTATATGTTTGGAAAATAACTAGTCTTGCATTTGTATTTAGATTTTAGAAACATTTGTTTTGTAGTTGGCATCATCTTTCTCCCGAGAATTGAAAAAGTTGCATAATTTTGAGTGCTTGTTTGTATAAAGAAGAAAATAACTCTTATCCTTCTCATATATAGAATTCATCGAAAAGGAACGATTGCATTTCATACTTTTTTCATTATATTGGAGTCAAGTCTCACACATCATTAGTTTCATCTCTGTGAACCTTTTGAGTAACAAAGCCATTAAAATCAACCAGTGTGTTAATAAGATCAAATTAAAATTTTTGGTTTTTAACACACCAACAATAGCATAGGATGAGGGTTTTTGGACTAGGAGCAATCGCTAAATTGTCCAAGACTACTAAAAAGACTGTTAGAACACTAAAGAGTAGTCAAATCTGAATCGTGTATAGGCATTGTCAAGAACCCCCTCTAACATAGGGGCTAAACACGAGGTCATGTGATCAAGAGAAATGGATATTATCCCTCCAAATCTTGGAGAATCATAGTGGAACGAGCATATATTAGGGGGGTTTTCTTGAAAAACCATTGGTTTCATTTGGTCTCGATGCTTCGTGAATCTCAGATCCGTTTGGGGTCCTTAAGAGTCTTACCAATCCGCTTGTTTGCAGTCCTCTTGAAGAGTTTCATACTTTGATATCCTTCCCATACGTTCATTCCCGATTGTTGACTGTACCCCCCTAGAGGCTGACTGCGATTTGGTAACCTCAGTGGCCTTCCCTAGATATCTATAGAGGTGACTGTGGGGGGATTCCCACGGTACCTGGGGCAGACATCATATCACACTTGCAGTACCACTGGAGGGTGATCTCGTGAAAGTGAGGGTTTCTTGCAGTGAGAAAGGTTGTTATGTCAAGGTCGGGGTAACTGCTTCTCATTTCTTCACTGGCGGCTTGATATCCCATCTTCGGAAGATCTTTTATCTATTGTTTTCTTGGTTGGTTTCCTATTGATTTTTGTTAGGAGGTGTGTTTCTCTTGGATTTCGTAGTTGGCCTCAGGAATATCTCATGCAAGGTCTCAATCCTGAAATTTATGAACATCAAAGAATTCCTTCGAAGGAAGAATTTATTAATTAGGAAATGCATTATGAAGTTGGGAGTGTAGCCCTCAAAAGTGACCACCATGAAGAAGAACCAGTTACAACCTTTTTTGAAGGAATTTTACTCCCACTAAATCCTCTCCTATAATTGATCCACATGGCCCATTTCTCATTGAAATGTTGTCATCAACATTTCTTGATGCTTATTATTCTTACAATTTACCATATGGTTAATCCATTAGGACATATTTTGGCATGAATCCACCGATTTTTTGTTTTCCTGAAGGACTTGAGAATTTATCTTTATTCACAATTCCTGTAGTTGATGTTGTTGATACTTCCTCTTTATTGGAAACATCAAGGACCCAGGTAACCCTGACACAACCACTTGCGAATAAATCATGCTTCACACATGGGTCAGGTAATATTCCTGCTTCACTATTTCCACATATGCACACACCAATTTCTTTACTTAGTCGTCCCATTGGTCAAATGGATAAAAGTCAAGTCATTCACACAACCACAGTTACAGAAGTCACTCATCCTCAATATCCAACTGTAAAAGTGGGTAAATTCTTTGTTGGAGATCAATTTTCAATGGGAGGACAACCTTTACCNTAGGGGGAAACCTTCAGTTGGGGGGGGAATGTTTACTGGGGGGGAACCTTCAACCAAATGGAAAATTCCTACATGGATAAACCATAAAAAAACCTGGGGATAAACCAATCCCACAAGTCCTTCCATCCCTACTACCACTGGTCTGTATCCTAGACAGCCATATCTAGGAGTTACAAATCCATTATGGGGTCAACCTAATCCGGTAGGAATTTCTCAACAAGGAACTTCGCCCTATCAGTCTGTGAACCCCATGATTCCAACACAATATTCCCCCCAAACACAGTATATGGGAGGCCCATCTAGCTAACTTCCTTACATGAGGGGACCCTCATGTCAATCACAATATCTAGGAGGTCAATTAGGATAGTCACCTTACATGATTGGACAACCCAAGAAACCACCATACATGGGAGGACCATCTATTTTTTCCATCCCGTCCAAACCTATATATGGTTCTACTGATGTTCCCATGTCATGTGGTTATAAATAATATCCACAGAATAAATGACAACTTCCATTCTTGGCTACTTTAGATTTTTTAGATATGTCATGTTTGACAAATGATCCCATTCAAAATGCCTCGTTTTGTCCTTCCATCCCTGCCAAATTACCATCTGACATCCCAAAATTGGATGGAAAAATTGGTGAAGATCCTAACAATCATGTTATGAACTTCCACTTATGGTGTTCTTCGAATTATTTGATGGATGACTCCATACGTTTGAGGATTTTTCATAGAACACTTATAGGTTCAACAACCAAATGGTAGATTGAGTTGCCACATAACTCCTTTGTTGATTTTAACTCTCTTACCATGGATTTTCTAACACATTTAGTTTCCTATACATTATGAGATCGGTACAAAGATTTTTACCTCACTCCAAAAATCCACTTCCACTCGCATATCTGATCATATTCATGAGTGGAGGCGATGGAGACGGTTGATTAAAGATACAATTCTGAACCAACTCCTCAAGAATTGGTTTACAAAGTCACTCTTTCCACCCATTGCCAGAGATGTTTTCGTGGGAGGTGTTGAGGAGAAAGCTATTAGTCGTGCTCAATATTTGGACTTGGTATATTCCCAGTTTAGAATGCTTTATGATCTGATCCCTCATGCTCCTTGCATGTCGAATGACCTGACCAAACCTTCTCTGAAATCCCATGCCAACGATGTGGAAGATTTCGTTTCAAACTCTAAAACTATTTCCACTCCTTCTCAAACCTACGAGGAGAATGCGGTTCAATACACTTCATCTCAGAAACTAGGAGGAAATAATAAAAACAAGGGTCAATCTAAGAATTTTTCTAACCCACATGAGAGTACAAATACTGTTGATACCCAACCGAAAAGGAAAGATAATTTTCCTTGAATTATTTGTATGGAGGATGAATACAAGAAATATTATCCTCATTGTGAAGAATTCACTAAATGTTTGAATGGTACCTCCCAACCTGCAGTGTTATCTAATCCTTTCCCGTTTCAACAAAAATAGATGGTTGCTTAAAATCCTGCCTCTCCGCAAGGGGGAAATGCAGGTCATTCCCACCATGGGGATGCTTCCTCTAGTTTCTCTCATGTATTTATTTGTAAGGAGACAGTTAGAAACCTATCATTGGCCATTGGAGCTAGGGAGCCAAAGGAATCCAATATGATTCTGTTTAATATAGACCATTTTAAATCAAGGCTCTCCCACCGACTAGCATTACAAATTCAAGTTATGGTTCATTGGAGGAACATCCATTGCAATGTGTTGGATGAAGGAGTCTCCACCTGTGTCATGTTTTTTTCTTTCTAGAGAGCCATTGGTTCTCCTAAACTTAACTGGTCTCCTACCTCCCTTAAAGTGTTTGATGGATGTGGTTTCCAACCTCATGGACTCTTGTAATCTTTCACTATGGAATTAAAAGGCAAAACTGTGTCATTTGATATTGAAGTGGTTGACTTGCCCTATATTATAATTTATTTCTTGGTCATAGTTGTTTCTATATGATGACTACCATCGCATATTCTGTGTTTCATATTTTAAAATTTCCCCATAAAGGGAAAATTGTCATTGCTTACCAACTTTACTATTACACTTCAGACCTCCATAATTCCTTAGAAAATAATGTTCCTTTTATAGGAAATTAAAGTCTCGAGTATGAGAGTGTAGATGTAGGTTTCCTTAAATATTCCTCGCTCATGGAAACTTTTCCTTTTCCTCCTTTTAACACCCTGAAGATTTCCATTTTAAATATGAATTTGACTGAGGTGCAACAATACCTAGAATCACTTGATCATTTGGTAGTATCTAGTCTTTACAATTATAGTTCATCATCTCTTTCAAGATCGTTAAAAAATGAAATAGACCCCCCTCCATTTTAGTTGATTCTTCCTTTAGATCAAACACTTAAATATTCTTCCCCATGTGGTGAACATTTTCTTATCAATAGCCAAAAGTTTAGACACATGAAGAATAAGATTCGATACAGGAAACAATGCTTGGGAAGTAGGTATCCATCCCCTAGATGTCATGTTGGAGAAACTACACTAGCTTCTACCAAACTAACTAGCTTGTGGAAAAATACCTCTAGAGAGACATGCTGCTATGATTGATCCTCACTTGGGGATCATTCTTGTTGAAACTTAGTAGTCTTCTCTAGACCGAGCTTAGTCTTTGTTCCTTCTTGTGCTTGTAAATACATGAGAATAGGTTAATGATCTCATTATTTGTTCTTTCTCATGATCATTAATACATGAGAATAGGTTACCGAGTATAATTTTATCAATTTTTTGGGCTTGTAAAAAATTTAAGAAAAAGGAACTCTTTGGAGTCTCCCTTAAACTATTTTTAGACTCCCTAAACATGAAAATATTATCGAGTGATCTTGTTTCGTTTCATACTCATTAAAAGCTTTGAAAAGGAATCTGATGAGTGATAGTTTAACCCTTTTTCGATCTCGTCGAAATACCTACGAAAAAGGAATACTCTAGTCAATCATGACTAGAAGAGTTATCCCTTGTATTTTTTTACACTTTTTTCACGCTTAAGAGACTAAATTTACGAAAAAATTGACTTTGGAGTTTTCTTTAGGTTCTTTTCAAACTCTCTAAACATGAAAAACCACTGATTTTACCTTCTTTGGACTTGTAAAATTAAATATTGAAGGACCCATATGAGACTGAACCCCTCCTTCTTCAGGTTTGTTAAAAATATGACCAGGGACTCACCGAAGGTGAGCTATACCGAGCATTTGTTATAATCCTTGAGCTCATTAAAAAAAAAGGCGGTAATCACCAAGTATGGTGGGGGAAAAGTTGAAATAAGTAGGTCAAGTATTTGTCACCCTTGAACATGGAACATATCTACATTATTCTATATATTTGAAGTCCATTTACCTCAAAGTCATATCATACATCTTCGTTTTAGTCAAAGAGTTACCAATTGCATGTGTCGTCATACCTTTTTATTTCAGTCAAGAGTATCATGATTGTTGTTGCATCATGATTGTCGTCACATTGGGTCCTCATTCATATCTCTCTGAGTCAAAACTACCAAGTGACTTTTCGTGCCACCGACACTATTCAAGGGAAGTGTCAACTTTTCTCAACATTTTGGTCAACCTCTATAGTATCACCAGTTTGTGTCCTCATGTCCATCCAAATTTTCTCTATCATCTTAAATTTCTATCCAAATCAGTTTCATGTCAATGATGTGGGATACAACATGGTCCTCCTTCGATGATTTTGTTCTTGTCAACTTCAACACATTATCCAGGAATTAAAATTATAAACTAGTTTAGTACCTTGGAACCTGCATGCATCAATGGCATGTTTCTTCGCTTTCGACAATGGGTTTCCATCCTTGGTCCCTGATTGAAATATTATGTTGAATGTTCGACTTCAAATCATTTTTCACATTTGATAGATTGTACTAAGGTACTTTGGGGATCATTCACATCAATGATGATTTCCCTTTCACTTGTTAACGGTATACATCAATAACTGGTAATCAAGTGGTTTCTACCATGTTCGACATCAAGACATCTATTCACATGGTTAGATTTGTACGAGTTCAGGAATGCAATGAAGACCTGGGGTATCTATTAGGCATCTACCACTATTGTATATGCATTTACCAGGCTTTGATGGGAGTATTTACTAATATATACTATCATATAGATCCACTTTGTATTGGTCCATGGCTATTTTGTTATCATACTGCACTTCCACTTTGTAAAATCTTGTGGCTACAACTTGATCGAGTCATGGAGGTATTATTATTCTCCTTGGGCTGACTTTTCTTCTAGGGTAATTCTACATATATTTAATGGTTCTATTTATTCCAGAATATTATACTCTAAGTAAAAAGGTTATATTGGAGATTAATACCTCCCACAACTACCGAAGCATCAAGAATGCAGACCCATGCAAACTCATTCCATTGGTGGAAGTTTTTATTTTCTAACATTCATTGTTTATTCTAGTAGAAAATTTTGGGTGTATTTCCTTAAAAATAAATATGATAAATTCACAAATTTAAAATAATTTAAAGTTGTAGAAGAAAACTAGAGTGACATATATGCCAAAGTGCTTGGTTCATATGGAGGAGGAGAGTATGAATCAAAGAATTTTGCAATTTTTTGTAGACAATAGGGAATTGAAAGGCAATTCATCACCAGATATGCTCCACAACATAATGGAATGGATGAAATAAAGAATCATACCATCATGAGCATGACAAGGAGCATGATAAAATCTATAAATTTGTCCAATGATTTTTTGGTTGAAATTATTTCTTTCTCAATCTACATACTAAAAAAATATCCAACAAAAGGTGTGAAATATAAAGTGCTTCAAGAAGCATGGAGTGGAATGAAGTCAAGTGTATGTCACTTTAGAATTTTTTGGTTGTATAGCCTATGCACATGTCCTAGAATATATAAGAAGGAAACTTGACATCAGGAGTGAAAAGTTCATTTTCATTGGGTACAATGAACAATCCAAATCCTATAGACTATAAAATCCAGTCACCAAGATACTTGTGGTTAGAAGAGATGTAAACTTATTGGAGACCAAATCTTGGAGTGACCAAGAAAATGAAACAATAGAAAACAAAAATCCATTAATATTAATAGATGAACATGTTGATATCTTAGGACAACAAGTACTTCCACCAATAATTCCATGGTTATAGGTACAAAGACAATAAGAACAAAATGAAAATAATTCTTCTTCCAACAATGAGTCTGATCTACATTAATTTTGGCACGAAATGAGAGCAAAGATATAATAAAGGAATATATAGAGATGTATCAAATATCCAATAATATAATAGAGAAATATTAGAGGTATAACCATACACATAGAGATAGAGTAATACACAATTTATATTAATGAGAGAAACGCACAAAACTGTAGAAATATAGAGTGGAAGACTCGCTAAAATGGTGGCATTTTATCTCTAAGAAGAGATGTGATGGATACTCACATTCATAAGAATAGGAATGTTATAATGAGGCTCCAAAGTCCTTTTTATCATAAATAAAATCCAAAACCCTAACCTTGAAAGATCAAAATCTAATAGTTTTGTGGACCCTTGGTTTGGGTAGTTTGGTGTATCAACTTCCTAGGGGTGTAACTTTGCCATATGATATTCGTTTGGGGCACATGATATCCCATTTGAAAGGTATTGACAAGGAGATTCATTTTGGGGGGACAATCAGAGCCTTTGAATATCATTGAGGTGCCCGATCATGAAAATATTTAATGAGTCTTATACATGCAAGCTTGTGGTATGCACCAAAGTAAGAGTTTATATATATATATATTTTCTATTGGAATTACTCCTTGAGAATCCATCATTCTCCTAGCTCAAGATTTCAAACATCCATAGCAAGAGCCATTATTCTCACCTCTTGACATGATTGGTGGGTAATTCTTCACCATTATCATATCATTATAAGAATATAAGGATCTCTATATTGGAGACCTTAAGGGCCCTCTGAAGGATGAAGAGGGGAACTCATAAGTTCCCTATATTTATCCAA
>JASDQU010371075.1:43157-74118 GCA_032191745.1 Picea mariana
GATTTCAAACATCCATAGCAAGAGCCATTATTCTCACCTCTTGACATGATTGGTGGGTAATTCTTCACCATTATCATATCATTATAAGAATATAAGGATCTCTATATTGGAGACCTTAAGGGCCCTCTGAAGGATGAAGAGGGGAACTCATAAGTTCCCTATATTTATCCAAAGTGTTATGAATCAAAATCCTATCCATTGGTGACTATCTCTTTTTCCTATTTTTAGTTTTTCATTGGCAATTCATGGATGTTTTAGTGTTGTTATCATTTCCTTTTATTTATTATTTTATTTACTTGTTGGCCCACTAACCAACTAACAATTTTCATTGGTATATTTTTGGATTCACAAGGTATCTAAGTGGTTGGTTTTCTTCTCATCCAAGTGGAAAAACCAACACAACACACATGGAACCCCTTCATTTGCCATAGGGATGGGTGGGTCCCATCCCATACTTTTACCTCGATGAGAAAAAGTTCTTTTCCCCTTGATCCAATGGTGGACATCAAGGGAGGTCAATGATTTATATGTTCTATTGCATCACCAACATGCACAAGTGTTAACACTCCTGTCACCCATGATTTTGGTCATATTGATGATTTATTGATGATGGTGTACTCAGGCTCCTAATAAGAACTTTCTCCTCAGAAAAGTGACAATCATCTCTTCCCAGAAAACATATTTTTGAAGAGAGTTAGCAGGTTGCTTATATCCTAGGGTGTGAGAATGACCCATTCTCGCAGGCTGCCTTCAGCTAGGGTGCAAACTTCTCACACTGTGCTACATAGCTAGGGTGCGAACTTGTTCTCAATATTGGAAAAAGATGAAGTCTCGATGGTTCTAGAAGGGAATCTTCTAGAGAATGTGTTGGAATTCGAATGGTTATCATTTTACTAGTTTCCCTGATATTGTGGGATCATTCTTATCCAAGTAACCATCTCATCCTCTCCTATATATTGATGGTATTCTCATGGAAAAGGTTAAGCAAGATTAATTGGAGAATTGGTGAAAGAATTGTGTGAAGAACCTAGCTTGAAGAGGAGCTTGGAGACTCTAGCAAGTCTATCAAGAGGAATTGGATCTTCTTCATACAAGGATCAAGCAAGTGTGTGTGTTGGAGCCAAGAGCCACCGAAAGGAAGCTTGCGACATCAAGGTGATCAAGTTGTATCTTCTACTTACGATTAATATGATACAACGACATGTACTTTTCCCATAAATTCATTCTTACTTTATTGTGTAATTCCTTGATCATACACATAAGTTGATGATTGAATATATTTTGCTATCTTCACTTTGGTTGGTTTGTGTTGTCTTGGTCTTGACCTCATGAGAGCACCAGAGCGAAGCGGGAGCAATAGAGACCCTAGGAAGTGATACAAAGGTATGTCACTTGTACCTCCCTACTAGCTAATTCAGTGGTCATAACTTAGGGAAAGAGTCATGTTCTATTCTATTTTGTTCTAGATCCAGGTGGATCTAGGGAGATCTGTTAGTGTCCACACCTACCAATTAGTCCGATAACAAAATTGGCGACTCGACTGGGGAACAACCCATTTTCTTTGTGGTTTTTGGTGTTTTTCCTTGGCCATTTTCTCTTGCCTTACCTTCCTCCATTCTTATCAATCTCTGAGTCTTCAGGATACCCTGATAGACCCTCTAGGTCCAAAAATCCCTTCGAATTTTCTTCTTTTTCCAAGAATTTGCTTAGTTTCAGACATTCTCTCACTGAACCCCATTGTGGCCTGTGAGAATACTTTGAGTTCGCACCTTTCTTTTAGGTCCAGTGCAAGGTTCTTGCACTCTGCTCAAAGCTAGCCAACGAGAATGACCCATTCTCGCACTGTGTAACACTGTTAGCCTACAAACCCTCTTTTCAAAATTTTGGATTTAAGACTTTTGCATGTTCAGCTGCCCAGATCAGTATAGGTGCCTGAAAAGAGATTCTTGGACCATTGGTTGATGTTTTCTTGTCTTCAGATTTTGTGCACGATCAATCTTAGGAAATCAAAGGCTTTTCCTGTCCATTTTTTCTCAACTTTCATCTCTTGAATTTTCTTCGCAAAGATATACTCTCTAATTTTGGAATCTGAGTGCTTGGTTGGTTAAGAATCGACGATCGATCGAAAGTTGAGATTCTTTATCTTTCTCATTTGCTCATTACTTGGAAGATTACTTTCCTCACACAATTGAAAAGACGAGTTTGGTCTGCTTGTCATTTTTGTTTCCATTGAAAGATTGGTTTGGGTTCTTGTTTATTGCTTGTTCATTTGTCATTGGTTTTCCTCACTTTCACCATCATGGTGTAGATCCCTTTTTGAAAATTAAAAACATTTTTTCTATCAAAAGCATTTTTGTCTTCAAAGATATTGAAAATCAATTGTTGAAATTATTGAAAAAGAAACAATAGAGAATTGTCATTATTGCGTGATTCGTTGTAATTGCATTTTAAAGGAAATTGTGTGTCGTAGTTCAAGATTGGTCCGGAAAACTTCTCTTTCACTCCCGTACATAGGATTCATTGAACGAAAATTGATATATTTCATTCCTATCTATGCATCGTTGGGTCAGAGTCTCATACAACATCAGTTTCATCTTCGCTTCCTTTGAGTAACAACAGCCCTTAATAACATTGCGCAATTGTAAAATTTAACTAGTAACTCTTTTCTAGGGCTCTATTACACCAAAATTTAGCTAGGCTAGTGCTTTGGAATAGGTAGAGAGATAAACTCTCCAAAGCATAAAACACACAATAGCATCTTGTGTTAAGGAGTGTCAAATTCCATTTACAACATTTTGTCCTGGGAAGCGCTTCTCACACAAGGGTCAAACACGAGGTCGCATTGATATTGATAGAGTTACTCACCGTGCTTTGTTGATATCAGTGTAGAGATTGCACATATTACGGGGGTCACTTGGAGGTATACCCACAATGATGAGTGGAAGGCTCTTGAGTTGATTTCGGGCTAGATACCCTGCCCTTGCATGTGGATCAGACTGTTGACTGTCCCCCTAGGCTTTATTGTTGTCGGTGGTAACCTTAGTGGCCTACCTTTATAGGGTCTTACACAAGGTGACTGTGAAGGGGCAAGTCTTCATGGTACCTGGAATCGACGTTGGCCAAACTCACTTGGGATCCTTGGAGGGTATACCCACGATTATGTGTGGGAGCTTGCACCAGTGTGTAAGTCTGTTAAGTAGGTCGTCAGCATAACTTTTCCACCCTAGCCCAGCCCCTTCTCATCTCGTTGTTGCGACGTTGGATTTCATCACCAACTAGTGACTTCGGAATTAGAAGGTCTTGTTTGCTTGGTATTGTTTCCTAGATTTTGTTTACTAGTGTGTGTTGTTTGTTTACCCAAGTTGACCATAATATTTTCTTCGTAAGTTTGTAACTCGTTCACAATAGATCCTCCACGTCGTTCACGTAGAATGCAGGGTTTATCTCCAGAACATCTAGAAGGTTCTCAACCCCTGCCTACAAGCTCACCTGAGGGCTCTCCTCCACAGAGTGAAGTCCAAGACATTTCCACGCCACAAGTGGAATGCATTGACTCTCTAGAACATTTACGAATTACCAATACTCGAGAGGACTTTCGACTTCACCCTAATTCTGAGAGACTTTTTATGCGAGTGAATTCTTCCGAAGACTTAGTTGTTGTGTCTTCTGGATCACCGGTTGGACCTATTCTAGGAATAGAAGGCCAAGATCCTTTTTGGTCTATGGGCATTTTTAGACGGGATATTTTTGGTGCAGGATCAAGCGTTGAAACCATCATCTCACTTGTGATTTCCGAAACCTCTAACCTAGACATAGTACCGTTTACTACTCCCTATTATTTTCCTGGTACGAATGCCCCGCGATCTGACCACATATTGACCATCGCTATAGAAATGGCCCATCACACAGATACTATGAGTATTCACACTGGGATTAACGTGGTTAGTCAAGCCCCCATCGACACACCTCTCACGCCCAGTGTCACCCCGACACTATCGCCCGGATACCGTGCGTTGAATGCTTCCATTTCAACTCCTCTGCAAACCCCATACGACACTGCTTGTGGTCCCTCTTCTTCTGGGCACTCTCTTCCCGGTTTCATTATGACACTTCCTCAACACCCTTTTGGAGGACCTTTCTTATCCTCTACTGGTAGTATTAATCCTAGTGGCACTATTCCATCATTCACACCAAATTACCAGATTTCTGTTGGTGGACAATTTCACCAAGGAGGTTTGACTAAACCCCCTCTAAGCGGGAAAATTCCTATTGGAATGCAAATCCCAATTGGAACACAACCCCCAATTGGAACATTGCCCCCAATTGGAACATAACCCCCATTTGGAGAACAAACCCTACCGACCCCACCCTATGGACAAAACATACCTCCATCCTTGGCCTAGTATTGGAATCAGTTGATACAACATACTCCTCAATCGACTGGGGGGAAACAGCTTCCAGCTGCATCCATTATACCCCCTAGTATAGGCCAACCATATCCAGGTACGTCCAATCCCATTTGGGGCTTGAATGCTCAAACTCACGTCCCTGTTCAAGGATACAATCCCATGAGATACTATCCTCTACAACCACCACCGAATATGCCTGGGTCTTCACATTATATGCAGACTACTTATGGTCCGACTGGTTTGCCAACGGGGCTTCCTCCCCAAAGCCACTAGTACCCGCATGTGAATCGACAGTTACCCTTCTTGGCCACTTTGGATTTCCCAGACTTGTCGAGAATTTCAAATGATCCAATTCGTCACTCTCCCCAATGGCCTGCTATACCAGCCAAGCTACCATTGGACATCCCTAAATTCAACGGCAAAGTGAGAGAGGACCCGAACAATCACGTCATGAATTTTCACCTCTAGTGCTCATCCAACTCATTGATGGATGACTCTATTCGTTTACGTCTTTTTCAACGGACCCTCACGGGTTCTGCTGCGAAGTTGTATATAGAATTACCATGGGGTTTCTTCGCTGAATTCAACACCCTAGCTATTGATTTCCTCACCCACTACCACTTACCGATCCATTATGAAATGGGGACTGAGATTTTGAGTTCTTTCAAATAGAACAAAGCCACTCATATATCCGATCACATTCATGAGTGGTGACGGAGATGACGTCTCATTAAACTCGAACTCCCTGATCAATTGTTTGCAAAGTGGTTCACAAAATCATTTTTGAATGACATCGTTCGAGACATCACCATGGGTGGAGTAGTCACGGAGGAGTAGGCCATAAGTCGTGCTCAATACCTTGACCTCGTTTACTCACAAACGAGAACCCTTTACGACTTACTACCTGATGCACCTCGACCTTCCACTTCCGCCACGTCAACTACTCCAGCTGCTTCACATGCAACCGACGGTGTGATTGGAACTTTCCATGCCCAACCACATTCCGCCTCAAGCGCCAACCCCAAACCTGCTTCTTCTAATGTTCAAAATGCTTCGTCTCCTGCCCCTCCTACCGACAAGACTTCTAAGGTAAATGTAGTTCAATCTACCCCAGCCGGTAAAAACAAATCCAAAAAGGGAAGGGTTAAGAATAAGGAGGACAAAAATACTTCTCAAGCAGAGAGAACCAAAACTCCACCTATTGACGATAGGGATAAGTGCAAACCTCGATACCCTTGTCTTATCTATGGTGATGATCACTACATGAAGGATTGTCCACGATGCGTCGAGGTCACTAAGTTCCTTCAAGGAGCCCCAAAACCCACTGCTCCGGCCGTTTTATCCCAACCCTTCCCATCTCAACAACAGGCTCAATTGGTCATTCATGACCAACCCTCACCTTCTACTACATGTTATGTATTGATGTGTACTAGCGATTCAAAGAAGAATGAAATTGCACTCACCAATCAAGCCAAAGATTATTCTCCCTCTAAAGAGAAGGTTGATGACCTACCTCCTTCATTGGTACAACCCTCTCCTGTGACTCCACCTACCAACGGTCCTCTTCATCTTAAACGACCGAGCCTCGACACAGTTCTTCGATCCCCCCCAAAGGGCGTCGTTTGGAAATCAGCTTTCAATCCTCATGCTTGTGCTGCCCAGAACTACAACATTGTTGAAGATTTGGCTCAAGCACATTCGGCGATGTCAGCCCTTGAATTCCTTCAAAGTTGTCCCACACAACGGAAGGCACTTTTGAAGGCTATCAGTGGAATCAACCCGACGGATACGAATTTAATAATTTTTGACTTGGAAGATCACATTCCAAGGTTACTCCCTCAACTTGCATTCCAGATTCAAGTGATTGTCTCTGAAAAAAACATTTGTCGAACCGTTATCAATGAGGGTGCCTCAACGTGTGTCATGTCTCTTACTTTCTGGAAAGACATTAGCTCTCCCTCGTTGAATGAATCCCAGAACATTCTCAAAGCCTTCAATGGCTTCGGTTTTAATCTCTACAGTGTCCTTCCTTCATTGCCAATCACATTAGAAGGAAAAATGGTCCAAGTCAAAGTGGAAGTCTTTGATGCCCCTCTTGATTACAATCTTCTACTTGGCTGCAGTTGGATCGATTCCATGCACGTGGTTGTGTCGACCCTTTTTCATGTGGTACATTTCCCACATCAAGGGAAGGTAGTCACCATCGACCAATTAGCTTTCTTTAACTCAGATACCCATACTGGAAACGTACCGTTCATCGCTAAAACCCCACTGGGTTATGAGAACATCAGTGTAGGCCTTCTTAAAGACTCTTTGTTAATGGGTACTTTTCCCATTCCACCACCCAATGTTCCACACTCGTTTGTTGCTTCAATCAACATGATCTCTAACTCGATTCATGGAATTCCTGCATCTCACGACCCATGGATGGTACCTGACCCTAGAGATCATCTTCATTACGGTGACAAAATGTCATTAAGTCTAGTCAAATCTTCCTATCAGGCCATTCAATCAGAAACCCCTTCTACCCCCTCTCTTGGTGAGTTATCTCCAGATCCCTTCCATGTCATTTTTCCTACAGATGAGATGATCATGTCTATCATGGAAGACACCCCTTAGGACGATGGAAATCATCATTCCATCCTCTTCTTGGAGCAACATACCATTGAGAACTACCAACGGATCTCGACCCGGTCGACCGTTGTCATCATCTCAACCATTCCCGAGTCCACACACGATGTGTTTTCCAAAGGGAACTTAAGCATTATCTCACCCACTATTCCCCTTGACATATCCATCAAACCTAGCATCGTAGAAAATGTCCATATCGGAGCTTCGTGTTCCCCTGATGAAATAGTCACCTACATGTCCCTTTTCAAAGAGTTTCATGACATCTTCACTTGGAGATACAAAGAAATGTCGGGTATCAACCCTGACATTGTGATACATGAGATCAGGACATACCCTGACGCTAAACCCATCCGACAACGCCTTCATCCAGTTCACCCATGTAAAGCGGTTGTTATCAAGCTCGAAGTCGAGGAACTTCTCAAAGCTGGCTTTATTTACCTAGTGGCCCTCACTGACTGGGTTTGCAATCTTGTCCCGATCGACAAGAAACAAGGCACAATCCATGTATGCGTTGATTATAGGGATATCAACAAAGATTTTCTCAAAGACAACTTTTCCACCCCCTTCATTGATCAGATTGTCGATGATTGCGCTGGAAGTGAAATCTTCTCTCTGATGGATGGTTTCTCCGTCTATAATCAAATCAACATTGTTTCCGAGGATCAACATAAGACTACTTTTATTTTTCCTTGGGGTACTTTTTCCTATCGGAAACTCCCTTTCGGTCTCAAGAATGTTGGCGCAACTTTTCAACGTGCTATGTATTATTCCTTCCATGATATCAAGCACATCGTGCAACCATATCTGGACAATTTACCCACTCACTCAATGCGTCGACTTGATTATCCAACACACCTTCGAGCCATTTTCTTCTGCTATCGGTTTTACCGTATACGTTTAAATCCTCACAAGTGTGTTTTTTGCGTGGAATCCGACCGCCTTCTAGGTTTTATTGTTTCGCGTCAAGGGATTAGGGTAGATCCTTTAAAGGTTGAGGCGATCCTTAATCTCCCTCCTCCTTCTACACTTCACCAGTTACAAAGTTTGCAAGGGAAAGAAAACTTTCTTCGTCATTTTATCCCAAATTATGCCAAGATAAATCGTGGATTTACGTGGCTCCTAAAAAAGGGGTCTGAGTTCTTCTGGGATACCATCGCAAAAAAAGCTTTCGAAGCTTTGAAATTGTCCCTAACACGTGCTCCACTTCTTTTTCCCCCCGATTATAGTTGTGATTATTTCCTCTACCTTTCCACCTCGGATTACACCATTGGTATGGTTCTCGTCCAAGAGGATGATGCTAATGACGAACATGTTATCTATTACTTGAGTCGAAGTCTAACGCCTACCGAAACCAAGTATTTACATGTCGAAAAACTGGCCTTGGCAGCCATCCAAGCCATCCAATGCTTCTGAAACTATATCCTCTCTCGCAAGACTACAGTGATTTCTAACTGCAACCCTATGCAACACATTCTCACATGTCAATTGCTAGGGGGAAAATACTCCAAATGGATCGTGATATTCCAGGAGTTTGACTTGGAATTCGAATGCACCAAGTACAAGAAGTCCTTAGTATTTGCTGAGTTGATATGCGACTTTCCCTACTCTGAAATGAAAAATGTAGCAGCTGATTCATTACCAGATGAATCCCTTTTCCTTATCAGCACTGATGATCTTTGGTATGGTGATATCATCATATATCTCCAAACCCAGACTTTCCAGCCAACTTTGTCTAGTACTGACCGATGTCGAATACGCTACCAAGCCCGTCAATATATTATCCTCAAGGATACTCTTTATTGTCGGGGGATTGACTCAGTTTTTCGACATTGTCTAACGTTCGACGAAGCCGAGAAAGCTCTGAATGACTGCCATTCTGGAGCCTGTGGTGGTCATATGTCTGGGTATGCTACTGCCCAGAAGATCTTATGAGCAGGGTATTTTTGGCCTTCTTTATTTAACGACTGTATCATCGCCGTTCAAAAATTCCATGCTTTCCATACCTATAATCAAAAGATACGGTCACATCCCGCTCCTCTTAACCCTGTGGGCTCCGTTGGTCCCTTTGCGAAATGGGGCATCGATTTCATGAAATGTCACCCCCACTTGGTCAGGGGGGCATGGATACATTATTGTAGCTGTAGATTACTTTACGAAATGGGCCAAGGCGATGCCGACATTTGACAACACTGAAAAGACCGCAACATTATTCATTTTTAATCACATCATGGCTCATTTTGGTGTCCCCCAGGCTATCGTCACTGATCACGATAACCATTTTAGAAACTTCATGATGTCCGAACTTACTGAAAATTTGGGTCTTTGCCATGAAAACTCAATGCCCTATTACCCACAAGCCAATGTCCAAGTCGAAGCAATTAACAAAGTTCTCATAACTATGCTCCGACAAATGATAGGGATTCACAAAACAAGTTGGCACACAATGTTGTTTTCGGCATTGTGGACTTACCGGACATCCGTTAAGTCCGCTACTGGGTTTACACCTTTTCGGTTAGTCTATGGTTTGGAATCCATTCTCCCGATTGAATGCGAGATACCCTCTTTGAAACTAGCTGTTGAACTCCTACCAAACACTTCTGCTAAGGAAGAACGTCTATTGTTTCTTATGCGATTAGATGAAACTCGACGTGATGCTACCCTAGTCATAGAAGCCCAAAAAAAGTGTGTTAAGGCCCAATACGACAAACATGTCAAGCCTCGCATTTTCTCTGAAGGAGATCTCGTTCTCCTTTATGAACAAGATCGAGATATGTTAGGAGCTAGAAAATTCAAAGCCATGTGGCGAGGTCCTTATATCGTTAGATGAATTTTGGAAAAAGGAGATTATGAGTTAGTAGATTATGATGGTATCCCTTTAAGTGAACCCAGAAATGGGTTGTACTTGAAGAAGTACTATGCATAAGATCACATGTGCACGAGTACCTGTATTTTTATTGTATCATACTTCTTATGTGTTACCGTAGCTTGCTTTTGTCGTTATCTGGTCTCTTCCCTCATGTGACGTTGTGTTTGATTTCCAGATGTCGGAGTCTTCGCTACCCTACATTGGCTTCGTTGATGGCACTAGCCGTAGTACTAAGAACCTTGCTTCCACTGCATGGGCAATTTACGCCCCTACAAACGAACTTGTCTCCTTACGAGGTGTGTGTCTCGGCCATACGACCAACAATATTGTAGAGTATAGCGTCGTTATCAAATTGTTGATAGATGCTATCTCACTCGGAATCCGTCATTTGGTTGTGTGAGTCAATTTGCATCTCGCAGTACTAAAATTAAGTAATGTCTATACTATTTGAAGTCCTACTTTGTTATGGGTGTATTTTCGAATTCGCCTCTTGGAACGTTATTTTGATTATATTGAATATCAACGTATTCCTAGATGTCTAAATACATTAACTGATGCATTAGCTAACTATGTATTAGACATAAATTTGGGTCATTTATAAATCAATCACATCAATTTTCACACAACACAAGATAAACTGGTAGAATCCATATGTATATATAATGATCAAAATAAATTTTACAAAAAGTTTTGTCCGAGGACCAAAATTTCAAAATCTGAAGCTTATAGCTTCTACAAAGTGACGTCATGGATAACGTTCACGGTAAGACATGACTGCTCGAGCAACCCTACGAAGCAGTCAACCAATGGACTCTAACACTCCCACTGTATGATGCTGATAACGTCGTGGAACCTCTCCAAGAGGCATGTACAGAATATCTACTGTCAAACCCTCTAGGTTTTGTTCCACCACTTCATAATCTTTGACGTCCCATCGTGGAATTGGTACCACCTCTCCTCGTCGCTGAATAGGATAAGTACCAGGAGGTTAGTAATGTCCCACATCTGTGTCATCAAAAAAGAATTTTGTATTTAGACCTTGGAATAACATATAAAAAACATTTGCATATGATAAAATTCACAAAAACATTTAAAAAGAAAAATGTGTACTTCTTACCAAGTTCCCCCCATTGAGTGCCCTTGGGTAGAAACAAGTCCGGATCTCCTCGAAAATCCAACCCAGCATAAGCATAATCATCGACCATCAGCATCTATGGTCACAACCAGTCAAAGAAGGTATCATTATATTTGATTATTGGTCCAGCTACATGCCGGGCCATGAGCTGACACCATCTCAGCATTCTTGGATCTGTTGGAGCTGGTAAATCTCACTCAACCTATAGCCTCAGCAAGGGAACCCTCTCGAGAAAGAATGACACTAACAAAGACCTGTACCCAAATTGCTTCAGGTTACCTCACCTGCATTTGGTCAACTGCCTCTTCATCCTACAAAGCACTGCATCTGCCTAGTTAAAAACCCGAGGCTCAGTACACTCTATGGCATACTGAAAATAGCTCTAGAGATCCATGTGAGGAGCAACGCTCCCAGCCATATGAGCAATGGTGAAAAAAATAGTGCGGAGGTCAAATCCCGCACTCCCCAAATGGCTACTTTCCCTTTGCTCCTCTCTGCCTATGGAACATAGTGCAAGTGACAGTACTCACTCATGGGCATCCCACCACCACTGCTACCAGTAAGGCTTGCGTGGTACCCACACCATGACAATCCTATCAAGAAGTAAATTTCCTCAATATCCAAGGACAATGTGTGGACCCCTACATGGAATACTTGCTGATCGGGATCCCACATATGCACAAGGTACTCCAATAACTTGACTTGGGCCCTCATGCCTGGGATACGAATGAACTTCAGAAGACCATAGTCTCGTAAAGTGGCAATGGTGGCTAGATGATTTACGGCAATGGAATCATCTTCTTCGTGCTCCCTTTCACACCATTCCAGAACCATGGTGATGGCCAAATACCTGCATAAGAAGCATAAGAAGAAAGTTAATAACTCTATTCAACACTTGGTATATTTTCATTGAGCAAAACTTTAAAAAAAATTTACACTTTGCGGTTCTCGCAGGTGCCCTTTAGGTATAGTGTGAGGTTCTCGCAGGTCCCTTTGGGGTCACCTGCGAGAATGACCCATTCTCATAGGTCCTGTGTGGCTGGCCTATGAGAATGGCTGAGCACGACTTTAACCCCCAAAACGAACTCAGAACTGTGTTTTTTGCCAATGAAAATGAAAAATCAAACCATGAAAAGGTAGAGGACAAGGAGCTTACCTCACTGCCACAGACAGTTTGTCAAATGGATGCTCGTAACTCCCGCAATCGAATGCCGAAATTCAAGGGCAAAAGAGGGGTTTTTGGGCTGAAATATTGGTAAAGTCAAAATGATTATGGTAAAAATAGTTTTTACCCCTTTATATTTACTTTTACCATGTTATTGGATTATATAATTGTTTATTTATTAAAACCTACTGCCTAATGCCTTTTTGAGTACAAATTTTGCAGGCGTAATGACTTCGATTTTCATGCATAGGGATGCGGATATTTTTTCTTCTTCATCACATGTTTTGATTGTTTTTTATTGTTTTTGTACAAAACCTCGAGCTTAGTCTTTGTTCGTTCTCACGCTCGAAAATATATCAGAACGCGATCGAGCACACTTTTATCACTTTTTCAGGATCAACCAGGATATACGAAAAAGGAACCCCCCTGGACTCTCCTTTAAGCTCTTTTCAAACTCTCTAAGCATAAAAAGATTGTCGAGCGACCTTGCTATTTTCACTCTCATTAAAATATTTGAAGAAAGGGTCTGTTGGGCGATAATTTATCTCTTTTTCGGTCTCATCAGACTATTTTACGAAAAAGGAACTGAGAGAGTTCTCTTTTAAAGTGTTTCTCTAGACTCTATAATCATGAAAAACCTTTGAGTTTTCTATCTTTGGACTCGTTAAACAAACATTGATAGACCCGTAATGGGACTGAACCACTCCTTCCTAGGGTTCGTTAAACATACTCTGAAGGACTCATCCGAAGGATGAGCTTATATCAACAAGCATATGTTATCGTCCTCAAGCTTGCATAAAAATAAAGAGGTACTCGCCAGAAATGGTGGGGGAAAATTTGGGAAAGGGATGTGTTCTCGTATTCATATTAATTGGCATTGTCGCTCTTGAACATGACACCCCCCTATTCATTATTTGAAGCTAATTTGGGAAATCCATTTGTCTCTCATTCGATTTTATACAAGGTCATACCCTGCGTCGTCTCTGATTCAATGCTACCAAATCATTGGTCGTGTCATTCATATGTTCAAGAGAAGTTCATCAAAAACCTCTATTGGGTCATCCATCTGCAGTTGTCCATTCTCTCTGTGTCGGCCTTCCCTGTGTCCAGACCAACTTACATCATACTCAGTTTCACCTTCAAAATCTGTTACTCATTTCATGTCATTGATGGGGGATACATCAAGGCCCTCCTGTGATGAATTTTATTTCGTCGACTTCAGCTCATTATCGGGAAACAAGACTTAGAAATTCTTTGGTACCTTGGAACTTGCATGCCTCAATGGCAGGTTTCCTCGCTTTTGACAGTGGGTTTACATCATTGGCCTCTGATCGAAAGATTCCTTCGGATGTTCGACTTCAACTTATTCATTCACATTCGGTGGATTGTACTAGTGTACCTTGGGAGTCATTGACATTAATGGTGATTTCCCTCACACTTGTTAATAGTTTCATCAATGATCGGTAATCAAGTGGGTTCTACCATGTTCGACTTCAACACATGTAATCACATGGTTAGATTCGTACTTTTGGGCGACGACATTGAAGACCCTGGATATCATCTCTTTGTCCATATTTCCATGGAATATGTATAATTTGTGACACATAGATCCACTTTGTATGTCTCGTGGCTATGTCATCTCAATTTGAATTTTCTCGCATAGATCCACAGTGTATTCTTGGTGGCTATGCTATATTTTGACGGCATGGATCCACAGTGTATGATTGGTGGCCATGACCTATTCTTATAATGTCATCCATCTGTGATCTGAGTATGGGAATGCCTACCTCAGAACTAATATGATATTCTGCAGATGCTTGGTTGTTTGCGGGTTTCCAATTAGGTGCGCTCCTGGTTTGTGACACACACACACAGTTTACAAAGTATTTCGACTGTTAGTGATTCCGACCTCATACTTTGGGGGGAATTTTGTTACCCATGATTTTGGTCATATTGATGATTTATTGATGATGGTGTACTCAGGCTCCTAATAAGAACTTTCTCCTGAGAAAAGTGACATTCATCTCTTCCCAGAAAACATATTTTTGAAGAGAGTTCGTAGGTTGCTTATATCCTAGGGTGCGAGAATGACCCATTCTCGCAGGCTGCCTTCAGCTAGGGTGTGAACTTCTCGCACTGTGCTACATATCTAGAGAGAGAACTTGTTCTCAAGCTTGGAAAAAGATGAAGTCTCGATGGTTCTAGAAGGGAATCTTCTAGAGAATGTGTTGGCATTCGAAAGGTTATCTTTTTATTGGTTTCCCTGATATTGTGGGATCATTCTTATCCAAGTAACCATCTCATCCTCTCCTATATATTGATGGGATTCTCATGGAAAACGTTAAGCAAGATTAATTGGAGAATTGGTGAAAGAATTGTGTGAAGAGCCTAGCTTGAACAGTAGCTTGGAGACTCTAGCAAGTCTATCAAGAGGAATTGGATCTTCTTCATACAAGGATTGAGCAAGTGTGTGTGTTGGAGCCAAGATCCACTGAAAGGAAGATTGTGACATCAATGCGATCAGGTTGTATCTTTTACTTTCGATTAATATGATACAGCGACATGTCCTTTTCCCATAAAGTCATTCTTACTTTATTGTGTAATTCCTTGATCATACACATAAGTTTACGATTGAATATATTTTTCTATCTTCACTTTGGTTGGTTTGTGTTCTCTTGGTCTTGACCTCACGAGAGCGTTGGAGCAAAGCGGGAGCAACAAAGACCCTAGGAAGCGATACAAAGGTATGTCACATGTTCCTCCCTACTAGCTAATTCAGTGGTCATAACTTAGGGAAAGAGTCATGTCCTGTTTTGTTTTGTTCTAGATCCAGGTGGATCTAGGGAGATCTATTAATGTCTGCACCTACTGATTAGTCCGATAACAACCCCCTCTGCGATGTGACAGATGAACTTGCATGCTTCCTTGATCGAATGATGGATATTAGGAGAGATCAATAGTGGGGAAGCCCTATCACATAACCAACATGCTTGGGATTTAACACCCCCTCCATGGTGTGATACTATAAAAACATATTTATACATGGCATGTTTTCAATGGTGTAGCATTGCTCAAGGCCTTGGGAAAAACTACTTTTCTACCCATGTGATACCGCCTATTATATCAGGCTAAGCCACCATGCTCATGTGTCACCCACATCGCCTGTTGGACATGCCATTGCACACTGCAAACCCTACCACCATTCCACCATGGTATTACACATTACCACTTCCATGTAACCACCATGTCACCATCCACGTCATGCTATTGTCATGGTACACAAAATTACCCAAATTTTCCAAAATTTTAAAATTTCCCCATTTTTCTAAAAAAACATAATTTTCAAATTTCTGTGAGGGAAACCATGAAACAATGTAATTATATTATCATGGAAAATTTCGGCCCCATATATTTCAAATCAAGTTCTACAAACAACTGATTACCTCCATGTGTGACTGATTGGACTTTTTGGGCATGAATTCCTCTTGAATTCACTTAGAAATTGAGTTTTGTTTCCCAATTTCACCATGGCTACTCTATACATCCAACGTTTGACCATTTATAGGCCCAAAAATTCTTAATATGAGGTTAAAAAGGTATTTTAACCCATGGGATCAATTCCCTCAAATTCCTCGTGAATTTTCCTACAATTTCATGGGAGTAATTTTGACAAATATGTTGGACATCATATAAGATTTAATTTATTGAATTCAACTTCTACATGCTAACAAATGCTCCATACAGGATCAATTTTGAACATGTGGCTCTGATACCAATATTTAACATTCTCCATCTTAACCAATGAACATTACTTGTGGAAAAATACACACAAAATTAAAAATTTTGTTGCTACCTCATTTCCTGTAGCTTACCAGCTACAGTTATACCCAGATTTAACCATATTTTTATACCCATAATTAAATTAATGTACATAAATATAAATGAACATTAATGAAACTAATAAATCATATACAACAACACATAAAACCATTTTCATATAAAGGAAAAATGCACAACCATAAAAATCCTAAGAAAACTCAAAAATTGGATAAACACTCATCTTTCAAAATGTTTGTGCAACCAACTACTTGGTAAAGACATTCCACCCAACCATAGAATTGTTTCTCCAAATATCAGTAGAAATTCACAACCAATGTAGCGATAGGAATTTATAAGAGAAGGTTTCCTATCACAGTCCACTCATAGCTCAATATCCCACAACCCATCCATATTGTCCTACAACTATGTTGAATTTCCTCCATCTCTCTTCCTCAATTTCCTAACCCAAAGAATTTACCCCTTCACTACTCTCAGTCCATTGGGTTTCCCATTCATTTATCATATTATCTTCGGCATAGGTAACTAGGAATTTCTCTGTTGCAAAATCAAGGGAACTCACTGCCAGGAAATCTACCAAGAAGACAATAGAAAACACTTGTTGTTACAATACAATGCACACAAGAGTTCACTCTTCAGGCCTAACAACTTGGATCTTCAATATTCAACTCCAGGATACTCCAAAAGAACTCCACCATGCTCCAAAATGTTTCCCATAATTCTTAGTCTATCTCTAGTTCTCTTTTACCCCACTCTCTTCTCAATGTTCCTGTACAATGGAATGTGTAAAACTGTATGTTCTCTCCCATACAAATTTCCTCTATATTCCCAATATAGTTGAATTCTCAATATGCCTAATGTTGATTGTACTTCAGCCCCATGCTTCCAATAGCTATGGGATATGACTTCTATACCTACCCTCTGACAGGTATTCAATGATTGGGCTCTCATACACTCAAATGGAAAATAGAAGTTATCAACAAAGATAATAAAATTCAAGAAAAATGGTCTGAATTAATACCCACAATTAATTCCCCCCTTGGACCCCTCTTAGAAACTCTCTTATCTTGTGGAAAAATTATCCCCCATCTTTATCCATATCCACTGACAACTGACATCACATTTTATTTATTAAAATTTAGAAAATACATTTGTATATTACATCGTTGGGCCRTATCCYTATTCATATCTACATTATGCATTAATTAAACTAGGGATTATAGTGGGGGTGTTACAAATATCATSAAAGTTGTCCTCATCAATATGAGTAAAGTTGTCTTGGATCAATCTAYTTGTCCCATCATCCTCAATTKTATTATTGGTTTCATCCTCTTCCATAGGATTAACTTGATCTTCAATATCCATACCATATTCCTTAGCTTGTACAATAGTATTTCTACTACTACTAGGAAAATTATCCAACATCACACACCTAGGAGGACTTGTCTTTATAATTACAAACAATCAATAAAATTAGTGTATATAAGAAATATTAAAACAAAATAAGATTTTATAAATACATTGAATTCAAAGGCATATAATGAATAACTTACCATGGGAAAATACACATACCCCCTTCAACATGCCCATACTCCCTACAATGTTTTTCAATTGTTTTTCTTAAAATTCTTCTTCTATTAAATCCCATGCATCAACTACAAGGGAAATAACATTTCCCATCACCATTTTCCTCCAATTCCAGAGTTAACCTAGCAAGTGTCCTTTTATGTTATGGATGGAGTGATTTTATTATATGGCATTGTAATTTCCTATTACAACAAAATATATTGAAGCAACAAAAGTAAAATATATGAATATATTGTTATGGTAAAAGTGTCATCAAATATTGACCCCATATGTACAAGTGAATTAAGGCATCGTCAACATAGATTTATTAAAGGTTTATAACATAATTTAACAATTACTCAAGATATCRAAACCATACAATTTTACCACATAATCCTTAAATCTTCACTACAAGCAAGGAAACCAAACAATAAAAGAGAACTAGGAAAAGACAAATTGTATAGTCATTAAATCGAACTGAGTAGACATTTTCATACCTATTTCATGGACAACAATTTGTGTCCCCAAATAAAGCAGGGGTCTCAAGGTTAGGTATCCAATGTGAGTATTTAAAAGAAGACAAACAAATATTAAATTTTTTTAACCTTCAAAGTACAAAATATGAGCTATCTAGATCAATAATTGGATGTGGTAGTTGATAGAAAAAAAAACATTTTATGTGTCGAATAATGACTAGAAAAATATTTTACAAATATTAAACCCACAACAAAATTGTTGAAATATCTAACCATCATTGGACTTCCAAAGAACGTTGACCATGTTTAATTTGACCAATAAAATGATGGTTAAATTATTTCAAATGGGTATTTGGCCTTTTCATGCATGTATTTAACATGCATCACATGGAGAGGCCTTGTGGACAATGTAGGGGATTATATGAATTGCCAACCTAATAGGTCAAGGCACACTCATTCCACAGGATGGATCCAATGTTTGTCCATTTCTTGATGAGAGTGGGAGAGTGATCTAGATGGATTTCAGTGGCCTCCCACCTATTCCAACTGGCTTATTTTGGCAATTTTCCAGTTTGACATTTTTTTCCCTAGTTTTTGGGTCCCTAACTTGCGGGGTCATTTTTGGGTCCCTGACTTGCGGGGTCATTTTTAGGCCCTAAACACCGTTTTTAGGGCTTTCCGCACTCAGAATGACTTTTCCAAAATGTGTAGTCTTTAGATAAACCTTCCGAACCTGCAAAAAAAAGTTTATTCTTGGGATAGACCTTTCCAACGGGCTATTGTGCACATCAAATAGAGATCATATGAAAAAGTTACGACCCCAGGAACTTGATGTACTAACTTACCCAAATGGGGCCCACATGACTTTTGGCACTTCATCTCCTAGGGTTATGTTTTTGGATGTCTAGGGTTTTTGACATTACTGTTTATTGTAAAATGGCCTTCAGAGCGTCATTGTAATCATCTTCTTGCGAATGAGTGCAATCGTCGCATCTCTTATCAGAGAGAATCCACCACCATTCTAGCAAGCTTGCTTCCGCTGCATTTTAATGTTTCAACATATTTCCTTATTTAATAGAAACCACGTTTATTGTATATCTTTTATTATGTGTTAAGCATTATTTGATAATAATCTGTATTCCTTTCGTTCTGCAAATATATTCTGGATCATTGGTATCATAGCGGTCTGCTCCTTATCATTCTTAATGCTTGTCCCCAACGAGGTCAGGGTACAAAGAATTGGGTCTTGAGCTTGTTTCTCTTGAGGAAAAAACTTCTCTCACTCCCAAAGGACCTATCATGGGAGAATAAAAGAAACAAGATGGGATAGGAGATCCATTCAAAATGTTTCTCGAGGAAGCCCTCACACAACAGAGGAACAAGATGATGGATAGTTTTGTGCAAATCCTTCGGCGACTACCAATAGGAGACACATCTTCCTCAAACAGAGGCACCGCCTACTTCAAGGTACAAATCAACTTCGATATTCCTATATTTGAAGGTCATATAGACACATATGTGGTAGAAAAATGGCTAAATCTTCTTGAAGGTTATTTCTCTGTCCACAACTTATCGAATAGAGAAAATATTACTTTTTCACTCCTCAAAGTCGTCCCCCATGTCAAAGAATGGGGTGGGAAAATTTCTGTGAGAAAAATGAAACAGAGGAACCCAAGTTTTTTGCAGTTGTAGTCACCTGGGAGTCCTTTAGGGATGTTATTAAGGAACAATACTACCCTGTTGGAAGTTATGATGACCTGTACACAAAATGGACCACATTGTTGCAGGAAAGAGACCAAGCGGTGCCCGAGTTCACAAATATCTTCCATACCTTGCACTCCAAGCTGGGTATCAAAGATTATGAGTGACATATGGTGCTCAAGTATCGCAGTGGTCTGCCTAGATACATCAAGAATGAAATGGAGTTTTTTTGCATCTCATCCTTGGGCACGGACTACCGATATGCCATCAAAATTGACTAGAAGCTCAAACAAAAGACACAAAAATTTGGGCCTGGGAACCCCTCATAGAAAATTATAGGAAAGGGTGGCCCCAACCTGTAGAAAAAAGGAAATAGCAAAGACAAAAAGTCTCGGGACAACTAGTCCAGGCCACAAGAAAAAAAGGACACCAAAAAGACAAAGAAAGATACTAGGAAGTGGTGCAACTTCCATAAGATCCCCTAGCATAACACTGTTGATTGTCACTCGAAGCAGTCATTTTTGACTGAGGTGAAATCCTTGGAATCATATGTGGGTACTGACACTGAGTCAGAACTAGAAAGAGGGAGACAAACCATTTACGCAGAACATAGTGCTACCATTGTGACCACCAAGCTCCATCCTAGTGAACCAGAAGAGATAGAGGAAGGAGAGAACATTTTTTATTCACAGATGTGGGTGAATGGTACCCCACTACACTTCATCATTGATAGTGGTGGCCAGAAGAACCTCATCTCAGTATAGGTGTTCAAGCGACCCATACTGCCTATAATGCCACACCTAGAACCCTACACCATCGGATGGCTCCACCAAGGAAGTGACATCCACTTCAACCAACAATATTTCCTTTCATACGACATCAAGCCCTTCAAAGATGAGGTATTTTGTGATGTTTCCCCTATCGAAGTTTGTAATGTTCTTTTGGGGCGACCATATTTATGGAAAATTCATGCAAAATATGATTCTATGCCTCGCAGTGTTATTATTACTTTGAACAAGAAATTGTATAGGATACCAAAGGCAGTCCAACCCAATGTTATTTCCTTGATCTCTGCCAAGCAATGTAGAAAGGTCATCTCTCAGAAAAATAAGTTTTTCTTCTTCGTGATTGTATCTTAGAATGAGAAAAATATCACAGCCATAGCTAGGGTCTCCGTGACCGACCTCTCCACATAGTAGAAGTAAGTCGATAAGGTCATGGAAGAATACTCACATATATTCTTCTCATCTATCGGGGTACATTTGCACTGTCACGTCAAGCACCCCATCGATCTGACCCTTAGTGCACTACTGCACAATGTGAAAGTCTACCACTACTCTTTGTTAGAGAATGAGGAGATCAAGAAATAGATCCAAGAACTACTCCACAAGGGGCACATCTGTCCCAGCTCATCATCTTGCGAGAGCCCAATCATGTTGGTATAGAAGAAAGATGGAACCTGATGAATCTACATTTATTATCGTGCCCTACATAAAATCACAATAAAAAATCGATACCCAAATTCTTGAATCAACGACGTCCTTGATCATATCAGGGGGAGGGAAATACTTCAATAATATTGATCTAAATTCTGGTGACCACCACGTCCCGATAGAACAGACATATGTATAGAAGACTGCCTTCAAGTCAAAGGAAAGTATTTTTGAATGGTTGGTCATGCCCTTTGGTTTGAAAAATGCTCCAACCACTTTCATGACGATGATGGATGATATCATATGACCATTCACCAATAATTTTGTAGTGGTGTGTCTATATGACATCCTCATTTATAAAAAGACTTGGGTAGAACACTTGCAACAGATTCAACAAGTTATGCACACCCTACAGTAGCACCAGCTCTACTCCAACTTGGAAAAATGATCCTTCAGCATGGACATGGTTTATTACCTAGGCTACATTGTTGATAAACATGGTGTACATGTGGAGCTAGCCAAAATCCAATTCATCTGTGACTAGCCATCCCCAATAACACTCACTGAGCTTCAGAGATTCTTGGACCTTGCCAATTTCTACCATAGATTTGTGTTGGAATTCTCCCATATTTCATGGGCCCTCAACCAAGTAACCATGGGTGGGGGTAAGGATAAATTTGCGTGGGGTCGGTCCCAACAACAATCGTTCGATGATTTGAAGAAATGCTTGTGCCCAACCCAAGTACTTTCTCTACTAGATCTGCAACAACCCTTTGATATTGTGGCAGATACTTCAAACTATACTATGGGAAACATTCTCACTTACCACTTCCACCCCGTGGCCTATCATAGTGTGACACTATCATATGCTGTCCCTAAGTAACCTACTTACGAAAAATAAATGTACTCCATTTTGCATCATGCCGCTAGTGGAGACATTACATTCTTTGGAAGGAGACAATCATCCACACTGATCATAAGCCATTCCAGTTCATGCAGACACAAGGAAAATTGTAGAATGACCGCCATCAAAAGTGGTCCACGTATTTGCAACAATTCCACCTCAACATCAAGTATAAAACGTGAAGCACCAACTACGTCACTTATTTCCTCAGTAGACTTCCAGTCGTGAAACTCACCACAGTGTTAGAATCTTATGTCCATGAGACCTATGGATGGCCCCAACTCTATGAGATAGACCTAGACTTTTCCACCACCTACCAAATGTTGGGCGCAAACACAGTTGTCACTAATTTTCATGTTCAGGACGGTATGTTGTGTTATCTGGGCCATAATTGTGTTCCATAAAGAGAGAAAAGATTATCTGGGAAGCCCACTACAGTCAAGTTGCAGAACACTTTGACATCGAGAATATAGTGGAAATGTTGCAGAAACACTTCTACTGGCCGAAACTTTGACAGGAGGTGAGCAAGTATATCAGGTCCCACACTGCTTGCATGATTTTCAAACCGACCACTAAGAAGCAGGGCATGTACACCCCTCTACCTACTCCTCATAGGACATGGGAATCCATATCAATGGACTACATTTCGGGCCTCCCATCCACCAATCGGGGAAATGACTGCATTTTTGTGGTTGTGGATCACTTTTCTAAGATGGTGATTATGGCCGCCTGCAAGAAGAACATCACTGCAGAGGCCATTGCCAATCTCTTCTTTGAACGCGCCTAGGTACATTTTGGAATCCCACAAACCAATGTCTCAGATCGAGACATTCAATTTCTCAGCACATTCTAGTTAATCCTCTGGTCACTGTTGGACACCAAGCTCACCAAATCCATGACCTTCCACCCCAGATAGATGGCCAAACTGAGGTCATAAATCGAATGATTTTGCATATACTGCACATGTATAATTCCAAACAACCTTGCACATGGGATGAGAGTATCCCTTATGTTCATCATAAATACAACTGATCCCTGCATAGCTCAACTGATCACACCCCCTTTCATATGGGGTTGGGATTCCAGTCATTGGGTCCCATAGATGTTGCACTACCCCTTGCAGTCACCTCGACCGACTCATATCCTGCTCCAACTAAAGTTGAAAAATCCACCTGGTTCATTGAGCAGATCCAACACATCTGCCAACATGTTCAGGATATCCTATATAAGTCCAATGACAAGTACAAATAGCACCATGATCAACACCGGGTGCCACATAAGTTTCAGGTGGGAAACAAAGTTTGGTTGCACTTGTAGAAAGAGAACCTTAAATCACCCCATTGGAAGCTTCTCCCACTCTGTTATGGGCCGTACAATATCACCAAGGCTGTGCGTGATAATTCTTTTGAGCTCAACATTCCTCCTTTCCTTGGCTTGCAACCAATGTTCAACATGGATATCGTTCGACTGTATTTCCCACCATTATTGGACACCTCAGAGATAAAAAACAACTGACACCAATAAAGCTCAACCCAGAATGCATACAATAGGCATCCAATGATCATATTTTGGACAAAAATATCAAGGGCACTCGCCAGCAAAGGATCCAACTTTATCGAGTTGTCAAAGTAGGGCAACTCCTACACCAAAGCAAGTGGCTCACCGGGGGCCAAATTCAACAGAAATTTCCTCATATGATGGGGGAAATGAATGCAATGGATACCATTTCTCCCTAAGGGGGTAGGATTGATCCATATGGATTTTGGTGGCCACCCACCTATTCCAACTAGATCATTTTGGCAGTTTTCTAGTTTGGCAGTTTTTTCCCTAGTTTTTGGGTCCCTGACTTGCGGGGCCCCTTGAGGCCCTAAACAACATTTGTAGGGCTAACGAAAGTCAAAATGATGCTTGATAGATATTAGAAAAATGTGTATTCCTTGGATATACCTTTCCAATGGGATATTGTGTGCTTAAAACAAAGATTGTGTGCTTAAAACAAAGATTGTATGCAAAAGTTATGACCCCGAGAAGTTGATGTACTAACTTACCCAAACGAGGCCCACATAACTTTTGGCGCTTCATCTCCTAGGGTTAGGTTTTTGGATGTATAGGGTTTTTTTCATTCATGTTTATTGTAAAAATTCCTTCAGAGCCTCATTGTAATAATATTGTTGTGAACGAGTGCAACCGTCACATCTCTTCTCAGATATAAGCTACCACCATTCTAGCAAGCTTGTTTCCACTACTTTTACAGTTTCAACGTATTTCCTTATTGAATAGAAACCCGTTTTATTGTATATTTGTTATTATATGTTAATAATAATTTGATAATAATTTGTATTCATTTGGTTCTGCAAATATATTCCGGATTAGAGAGCATGTGGAAAAATTGCATCACAGGTTTACCGAGGGTACAATGTAAAAATAGTATGTCTACACTGATTGACCAGTTCACGCACTTCCCAACGATATATTATAAGTTTAGGGAAATGTAGATGACAAATTTATCTAGTGGAGAGATGTCTAGATTCCATGAGAAGCCTAGATTCATTGCTAGTGATTGGGACAAACTTCCTTCTCTAAAATTCTAGATTGAGGATGGCAGTGGATTTAGAGGTCTTGACTTCACCTGAACACCTATGCAGGATACTATCCATTGTAGTATATTCATCCCTTACATGTATTTTAGGTGGGAGTACATAGGGAGGAGGGGGGAGAATGGGCATGATGGTCAGATGATTATTATTAAATTAGTGTATCATCAAAACGGTGGTTCCTTTCTGATATTATCTTGGGACCCTGGTGACTTTATCTCTTATAAGACGAATGAGAAAGATTCACATGGAGGGAATTTGTAGAAGATGTGTTGATATAGTTTTTGGATGATTCTTTGTGTAAATGTTTTGAACCTGCATAGAATAGATCTAGCTAGAAAATACCACACACATTTGCAGAGAGAAATTGAGAAAGAAGAAGCAAGATAGAAAGAATGGAAGAATTCTCATTAACCATATTCCACACTCAAAGAGTGAATAATTTACAATAGATATAGGATACATAAGTAACTAATGAGCCATAGTGGTGGTCTAGAGTGATTTGGACACACACCAATAGTTACGAGAGTGAACTGCCACCTAGTCTAGTCTCTTAGGCAGTTACGAGAGTGAACTATGGAGTTAACTAGTCAACTAGTCTTCAGTTAACTGACTGAACAACGAGTAGTGAGTTAGTGATGATCCCAATGTTGCATGGTGAAAAAAAAAATGCAAAATCTAAAATCAACTCAACTACTCAAATTGAAGTGTCAAATGAAACAATTAGGTTGAAACAATTACCTCTGTCCTTTTTCTATCCAGCCGGACAAAATTTACAGAGTGTTAACATTTCGGCGCCGTCGGTGGGGATGAAATTGAAATTTTTTCCCTAGGAAAGAACGACATGGTTGAGTTCCAAGGTCTGAGAGAAACAACCACTTAGGCACATATTGCCTGTATTCCTGCTTTGGTGACTCCACACATCAAGAAATCAGTTTGAAGGTGATTCCATTGGTAGAAGAATCCAAAAAATTTAATTTTCACTAGTGACTCCACTGTCCAAAGATTCAGTAGCATAAAGATTTTATTGATGACTCCACTACTTCAAGATGGATTACAAATATGCAAGGTATGATCCAATGAATCGCTCTCATATTCCTGGCTTTCCAAATCGTATTCCTCACATGGATTGGCAAAAATATTTTCCTAAATTCGAAGATGGGAAAGGAAATGATGTTGTCTTGCACTTGATTAGATTTCGCATGCACATATGTAAGATGAGGATTAAATTTCATGAGGATTGTTTGATGAAAATGTTTATGGATACTTTAGAGGGGAGAAAAAGATTATGGTATGAAGGTTTGAAACCAGGAAGCTTATACTCTCTTTAATATTCCCATATAACATTCTTTAAGCATTATGGAGAGTCTAATCCTTCATCCTTGGTGTTTGAAGATTGTTGTGAATTTTGTGAACATTTCATTAAGTAACTTAAAAATGTTTTTGGTGATGAAGTGTGTATGAATGATGATATCATAGAAGCCTTTTATGAATATTTATCCCAACAAAAAATAGTATCCCCTCCTTTGGTTGAAGATGAATCTGATCAAGAAATTGTTGCTAAAAGTCATTTTCCTTCTCGTGAGCTTGATGAAGATATTCAACAATACTTCCAGCAAGACAAAGTGTTTCAAAGTTGTCTTTATTCCCCTGTGAATGATGTGGTTGTTCAAATTCTAAGTGGCCTAGACATGGATGAGGATTTCGAAACTGCATCTATGGAAACTTCAATAAGTGAACAAACAAATTGCATAGAGTTTCAAGAAAGAAACAAAACAACGTATGCCATTTTTCAATCAGAAATACAAAAAGATAATGAAGAGGCGGTGGTTTGTTTGATTCATTTAAAAATCATGGTTTTGAAAATGCATCCATGGGAACTCTGGACTGTGAAATAGTACACGATGTTCTCTTTTTACATTTGTAAGAAGATTATGAGAAGAAAATTATTTCCATTCATTCATTTGAAAGGCAAAATGACAATACTCAATAAAATTTCCAGAAGATTAATAAAACCAAATCAAAACCATTTGATGAACAAGAGGATAAGCATGATGCACATAGTATGGATATCATATTTAAAGTTTTTCAAGGATGTATGAAAGTTCTTGTTGATATGCATGGAATATTAGACAAACCTACTGCTAACATTTCATTTGAAAGTGCTCCCAGAACTGAAGAAATAGAGAAAGAGAAACAAACACTTATGAAAGAGGCTTGTCTTTCTATTTTTTCTCATCAAGAAGAAATGATTTTTCATGATTTTCAAGATCCTATGGCCATCCTATTACAATCTGCAGTGAAGGAGGACTTTTTTTCATTCATAAGCTTAGGTTTTGGATTCAAATTTTTCTTTCATCTACCATATTTTACATTTGTCTGCCTACTTAAGAAAGATGTGAGTGGAGAAAAATCGGGAATCCAATTGCTTGATTGGTTACATTGGCACTTTAGCATCACTTGATTGAGTATTCATTTCAGCATTTTTAGGGTAGGTAATTGAAAATAAGCTTGTTGGTCAAGTAGTTTTTGGATTTCCAGTAGTGTATACAGTCATATTTATAGCGGTATATTCAGTAGCCAGTGGATAGTAGTGTGTAGAGTTTGGTTTTCAGTAGACACTGGTGATAGGTTGGAGCATGGTACAGAAACTTGTGTTGGGAGTAGCCTAATGGATCCAATACCTGGTCTACAATTTATTTTCTACCTCACAGGGAGGGTAACATCCCCGGTTGAAGCCTATGTTATCACTATAATAATTTATTGGAATCCAAGTCTTGAGATTTGGTGGAATGCTAAATCAATATAGAGGAGTGTTAGATTAGCGGGTGGGGTCATATCTGACAGACATGGTTAAAATAGACGCATATTTAGGAGTGATGGGACCCAGCGGGCCATATATCTTGAGCAACCCAGATCGATGGTCAACAGACATATCAGGTGAGGAAACAACGTGGAGGTTAAGCACTAGAGAGCGGACTGGGGAAAATACCGCGGTTTCAACCCATATACACATGGCACCTCTAGAAGCATATCGGGGAGAAAAGCGGGTGAGCGTGAAACCTCTCAACCATGCCTCGATGTCACGTGTTCTAATATCATTAAATCTTTCAAATCTAAAGGTCACATGTGGAGAGGGGAAAGTGACAACCATTCAAATCATGTCACACCACTTTTTCGAGTACTTTTCGTCTGTGCAATGCCATGTGAGTCCCACCAGATAACCAACTTGAAGGCTCATCATTTGAAATAGATTGGACAAACATGATAAACCGATGTACCAACAAGTAATCTTGTCAGTAGTTCATGATTGACACTCAATGACGATTATCATTCAAAACATGGGTTACATTACTCTGTTTTGGGAAATTAACGTTATACTGAAGAATGGGGTAATCATAGGTCAAACAATTCAGCTATGTAAGATAAGTTCATTCTTTCTGCAAAACTAGGGAAAATAAACAGGCCAGACCAAGTTGCCTCCAGTGAACTAGGATCTTCAACTAATATGACAAATTCATCATTGAAGAAGAGACAAAAATCAGTTGCTCGAATATTAGCAATGAAAGTTTATACAAAGCCTTTGGGAGAGCCAGGAGCAGATGAAGAGGTCAAATTAAATCCCATCATGAAGGATTTAATCAACAACAGATACACAGGTGTGCACCATACACGAGTTTTCAAGAGGAAATAGAGGAAACATTAGAAGACATAGGTAAACACTAAGGTGTTCGAAAGCATTGGGGAAAACCTACCTACAAGGCTTGATATGTTAAAAGAAGAAATTTCCAAGATGAAATAGATTGCAGGATAAATTTAGTGTGTGTCAGATAATTTTGTAATAATATTGAAAAATGGCCTTCAAGTAAAAAACCTCAAATATGTCAGTTTTGTTTATAACGTCCCCTAGAAAATAAGAGTTTGGTTGCTATAGGATACCCTTTTGTAACTGAAAACTATTTTTGGAACTTTGGGGAAGATGATTTGTTCTGAATCCCGGATGTAATCTACCTATATATACTATAAAAAATATAAATAAATGGTTCGACGGACCAAAGAGGGGCCTTCCCCCGTAGCAGGAAGACTTTGTAAATCCATGGAACTAAAGTGAATATACAATGCTGAAGCGTTTTGAACTATTTATGAAAATATTCTAATGGATGTGACATGAGTTATGTTTTCTCTCATAGTGAGTATTTCTTGTGTCTCTAAAATCCAATTTACATTTTCCTCTTTTAAATTGGAGAGTTAAGAGTCCGGAATTCATCTTATGCCACTCTCCACTTAGAAATTTAAATGATGCAATCCTCCTCTTAACTAATTCATAATTCATTTCAATATTCTCTGATTTAGTTATTTGTTTCCCTTTTCTTCTTTCACCATGCATATTTCAGTTTTAAAAACTTAGACTCATTGCCTCATTTAGCCTTTCTCCTCTATATAGTTCTAATGTCCTGCCATTTCTTTATTCATTTTCAACTACATAGCCCCAAATGTCACCCCCTTTCCTTCAGCAACAACTATATAAAACCCCCAAAGAAACCAAATCTAGCCATTGATTATCAAAGAAATACCTAGTGATGCGAGAGAGCCCTCTCTGAGTTGAGAAGGCTAGTGCCTAGCTCTAAAGTAGGTTGAAACAATTACCTTTTTCATTTGTCTATTCATCCAGACAAAATTTACAAAGTTCTAATAGGGGGCATGTTTCCAACCTCTATACATCATGATGGAGTTAAGCGACTAACTTATTTCGATCATGTTGGGGGGAAATTACCAACCTGTTATCACTGAAATTTCGTCTGCACATGATTAAAAGAACTCAGCATTGTCAAACAGTGATGAAGTCATCCATGGACCTGAATTAATACCAAATCATTCAAAAAAGGTCAAAAACTATAAAAAGTAGTGAAAAATTGAAGAGTGCTATGCAGACATTGAGCGCACGCGCACATGGGCGAAACAAAAACGCAGAATTAGCACACATGTGCATGATGCACGACTGTTATCACAAAAAGCCGCACACATGATAAACGACGCATTTATGAGAGTGGTCAGCCTCCCACCCACTTATGGTTCAGCTCCTAAGCTGATTTGACCCTCAAATCTGGACTGGATCCAACTGGTGGGCTGGTTAAAGACCAAGGAATGCCCTAATTGGCGTCTTTTCACACTACAAAGCAGTTAAACAATAACCCAAAAGAATGCTATAAAAAGCCATGGATGGACCTCATTTTTTTAAGGAATTCAAAGTAATGTTATGCTGCCTCTATTCTCTTGAGGACTCCATCCTTGTTAAGAGCATATTGCCACCATTGCATTGGACAATCCACCTCACCCATTGAGTGGATTTGTAAAGAGTTCTTTCATCATCATTTTCCATTTTTTCTTTGTTGTAAGATGAGCTAGCTAGTGGAGGTCCAAGAGCCCTCCCTTGGAGGAAGAAGGGACTTAGAGTCCTCCTTCTTCTTGGTGTTTTGTTTCACTAATAGATCAGCCTCAACATTGGTGACATGGGTCTTATGGTTCTTTTTCTTTCTATGTCTCTATGCTCATGAATTTAGTTGTTATTGCATTTCTTAGTTTAATTCTTAATTGTAGTCTTTTATTTTCTTTCCCTAACTCTTTTCCTTGCAGCTGTCCTGCTCAACAGACCCAACTGAGCTTGCAAGCACCTCTATTTTGCTCACCAAGGTGACGAAAGAGGTGCAACAGATTGGCAACTCCACTGGGGAAAGGTATCAATTTCCTACCCCATTTGGGTTTTTCTTTCTCTTATTTTAGTTTGTTTAACTTGCAGGTGCACTAACCGGCCTAAGTCGACCTACCACTCAGCCAATTTCAAGTTGAATTGAGAGAAATCCACTCAGATTTTTCATTCTCGGTCATGTGTCATATATGCACGGGTTTTAGGCCCATAGACATGCATTGTGCACACATGCGCTTGATTCACAGTCCTGTTCTGTGCACGTGCACTTGTTGACTTGTCTCTGTTCGCGCACATGCGCTTTGTGCGCCTCTGTCTCCACTGAGACCCGCGCATCTGTGAAAAAATTCACATTGTAAAGTTGTTGAGATGTGGGGAAGGCCATTTTCCTTTTTAAAAATGATTTCAAGCATGTTTTAAAGCTGCACCACACTTAGTCCCCTCATCATATAAAGGGGTTAGTCAAAAACACATAGGCACTTAGGAGGATAAAATCAATTTCCCTTCTTTGCTTTTTGCCACATGGATGGCTTGTTTTGA
>JASDQU010371076.1:0-25093 GCA_032191745.1 Picea mariana
TTAATTGAACCATTCGATAAATGGGCACTAGATTTTGTAGGGCCAATTGCTCCCATGTCAAGGAAGAAGAAATACATCTTGGTGTGCACAGATTTTGTGACCAAGTGGGTAGAGGCGAAAGCCCTATATCAAGCAACTGAGAAATCAATGATTGAGTTTATGTATGAAGAGATATTTACCCGCTTCGGTGTGCCACAAGAGATTGTTACCGACCAAGGTGCCCAATTTAATTCCAAATTGATGAAAGAACTCATAGACAAATATGGGATCAAACACTGTAAGTCCTCTCCATGCCATCCACAAGCCAATGGGAAAGTGGAATCTACAAATAAAGTTCTAGAAGCAATTCTGACCAAGACCATACACTTACATCATAAAGATTGGGCAGATAGGCTTCCAGAATCTTTATGGGCATACAGGACTACATGGAGAAATACCACTGGTCATACTCCTTACGAGTTGGTATTTGGTAAACAAATTCTCCTTCCCATAGAATTTCAGATTCATACATTCCGCTTAGCAGCAGAGTTGGGGTTGGATTTGAGTGAAGCAAAGAAACAGAGGGTCATGGAACATAATGAATTGGGAGAAATGAGGCAGGATGCTCTTCAAAGGACCATCCTTGTGCAAAGTCAACGCAGCAAGTGGCATGACAAGTACATCAAAAAAAAGCATTTTCAACCAGGAGATTGGGCACTACTTTTCGATTCCAAATACAAAACTTTCAAAGGGAAACTTACAACAAGATGGTTGGGACCTTATGAAGTAGAAACTGTTTTTGACAATGATTCTGTCAGGATTAAACCATAGATGATTCTCAGGACTCCTTTGTAGTAAATGGACATCGATTGAAAGTGTATAACAAACTTTTGTCAAAAGATGATTTCTTACAGGAAGTGGCCAAGCAAACAGAACTAAAGATAGTGGGAGAAGAGTCTTCTCCTCCTGTTGATCTTTGATCATTCATAGTGTTTTAAAATTCTGTAAATAATAGATTCTTAGAAAAATAAAATAAAATAAAATAAAAATAAAAATCAAATAATATAAAAAAAAAAAAAGCATTTATTTTCTTTTCTTCGGATACGTTGATCTTTTATTTTCAGTTTTACAGGTTTCTCAGAGCAGGTACATAACTGAACTTTATCACCCTCTCGCAACAGGTAAGAAGGTAAGACTGTTGTATTTCATGAAATTTTCTTATCAATATAACTGACTTGTTTTGAAACAAATAAATTTGAGCTTGTTTGCTCCCTTTGATTGATCATTAAACTATGAAAGGGGCATTTATCAGGAAGGATTATTCTTTACCAGACCTGGTGAATTATTATGGGAAAGAAACCCCTTAGAGTCTTCTTTTAGCATTTCCTCAGACTCTCCAAACATGAGGAAGCAATGAGCATGCACTGACTTGGGCTCATAAAATCCACAAGTAAGTAACTACTGTTCCAAGAAATTATGTCTGCAATATTTCTATCTGCACTCACGTTGGATGATGTGGAAGACGTTAAGGTCCACCTTCCAAAAAATCTCACTCCATCGACATTAGCACCTTATCTGGAGCTGAGATTAGAGATTATTTAGCACCCTGGACTCTGCATGCCTCAATGGCAGATGTCCTTGCTGACAACCCTGGGAATACACCAATGTCTCTTGGTTGATAGATCCTACAGGTGACTCGACACCGACACCTCTATTCATATCTGTTAGGATGTGCTGTAGGTACCTTGAGGCCCATTGACATCACTGGTGGGTCATCTCGCATCGGTTAACAACATTCATTAATGGTTGATAATCCGATGATTTCTGTTTGTGTTCGACTCCAGAACATTCATTCACACAAACCAGAATTGTACCAGGGGTAGAGATTTGAAGTTGTTGAAGACATGATTTCAGTTGATCTTTTTCAGGACAGAATAAAAGCCATGTTCATGAATCCTCATCAAATTTGCTACTATAAACGGGAAGTTTTTCTCAACAGGATATATTGGGTAAAATTTCCCTGCAGATTCCTGAGTGTTCCATCAGTACCAGTCAGTACTAGCACAGAGTTCATCAGTTACAGGTTCATCAGAAATACCTGAGCAATTACAATTTTCGCGCCCTTCAAATCCAGACTTGACTTCAAAGGAAAAATTCTATAGCAAGACTTGCATAACAATGGGGATAGGTAATTTAACTCAGGTATGCTTAGTTCATGTTGATTTACTGTATTAATTTGCATACTAATAGTTTGAACTAAGGATGCCTTGATTACTCCATAATGTTTCATCATTTCCACGACCTGTACCTAATGAACTATCCCACCATGACATTTCATATCATAAAAATGCAACACACTCCCGGAGCTGAGTTTGACATGACTCATATATGATCATACTCTCAACTTACGTATGGCTATCATCATTTTTCCACACACCATCGATCCTCACGACAATTCAAATATTCTCATATGATTTTTCTCCCGACTACATCCCCCATCACATTCTCTCCCTCCGTCGCCCTCATCCAAATTTCACTGCTCACCCATATACCTCCCCTGTGATATCAAGTGTAACCATGGTGGAAAATCGCCATGAACCGGAGACATATGCAGACCTAGAGGCCCTTCTGGAGTATGAGGCAACCAGAGATATTTTTAAGCAAGCAGGTTGGGAACCGTTTATGAAGAAATTCGATGGATATAACGATGCAATCACTCTCCAGTTTGCTCTGCATTTTGAGGGTGGGTTCGCTAAAGTGGGAGAGCTTGAGTTCGAAGTCATGGAGAAGTCCATTTCAGAGGCAATTCAATTGCCCACCAGTGGCCATAGATGGACAAAGGGTCAGCCTGTTGACAAACAGCTCTGCACGCAACTTTTGAAATCACAGTACCGGGAAACACAGTGGTCCGAGGGAACATCGCGGTCATGGTTGGAACCACAGTGGGCTCAATTGTTATCCATCCTCCAACGTTACCTCACGTGTGAAGGACGATATACCATTATATTTCCCTGCCATGCTCGACTCCTGTTACACTTCAGAGGTAATCATCTGAACATACCTTTCTTTCTGTTGAAAAGTTTAAAAAAGATGGCCGAACAGGTACGAAAGGCCAAAGATTTTCGTGGAAGTCTATTTCATTTCGGTCTTGTTAAGATTTTGATTAAGTCTGCACTATCCAAGAAGCAAGAAACGTGGGATATGTTCACTGTAAAAACCCTAGCCTCTGCCAAGTCTAAAGATAGGAGTGTTAAGCCTGCTCCCCCACAGAAGAAGTTGAACGCTAGGAAAAAGAGGGTTAAAACCCCGACCAAAGTCTGTGCTAAACCTAAGAACATACCCGACAGCACAATTGAAGCCAGTACTGGAGACCCTGATTCAGAACATTCAATTGATGCTCATGGGTCTGACGGAGTGGAAACCAATGATGAAACTGTGAAGAATACTACTCCTATAGAGGCACATGCTGAAATTTCGAGTTCTTCCCTAGCTGCTAAGAACATAATTGACGTGGAGGAACTGGCAGAGTTGACTGACAAACCCATGAGGAATCCAAAAAGAAAATGTAAGAGCACATTGTCCGGTATGGATAACTCTGTGCCCAGTTACCCACCACAGGAGAGGTTAGAAAGTGTGGATGATCAGGAGGAGGCTCCAGAGCCCTCTGAAATGACTTGGAATTTGTCCCAATTCATTCGAAAAACCCGTAAAGTGGATCGGCAGGCTATCGTGTCCAAAGGAATTGAGCAGAGTGAGCCAATTCAAGTACCAATAGGTACCCCTGCTCGGATACAAAGAGAGTTCACTCCTGAACTTAGTCCAAATCATCCAGATCCAGTTGACACCTATGAACGAAGTCCAAATGAGCTCACTCCTGAACTTAGCCCAGATCATAATCCTGATAGAGTTAACACCCCTGCTCAAAGTGTAGATGAGTTCAATCATGCATCTAGTCCTCAACCACAACCAGGACATGATCAAACATTTGAAACCTATTGTGAAATTTCCTCTAGTCGATCCTTGAAACCAATGGTAGCAAGACTAGAAAGAAGGAATAACAGGTTGAAAGAGAAGCTACATGAGTACACTGTATTGGATCGACATATAAAAACAGAGAATGAACTCATAAGTCAGGGTGACTAATCTCTTGTCCAAAATTGACAGATTAAAACAGAAGAATAAGGGTCTTTTCCAAAGGAACAGGAGACTGCAAAAGACTGCCAGAAAGCATATTATAATCAACCGAGTCCTCAAGAAAGAAATCAGAAATACGAAGAAACAGGAGAGGTTACAAATGTTAGTTGCAGCTGCTGCAACGCTCTGATTGCTATCAGTCTTTGACTTTTTGTTGCCTGAGGACAGACAAAGACTTCAGTGTGGGGGCATGTTGGTCTCCAGTTTTGATCATGTTTTTGCCTATATTATATCACAAAGACCTCCATTTCCATACCCAGTACCACCCCTTCTGGCTTTGTTTTGACACAGTTGACATTTCTTTACCACTCAATGGGGTTACTCAAGGTATCTTTACGTTTCAAGTTATTTTTATGTATTTTGATGCTTTAAATTAATATTGAAACTAATGTGGCTTGAATTAGGTACCATTTCTATTTTGAAACAGGATTAGCCAGTACCAGGTACCAGCTCGTACCCCGTGGAGATACCAACGAAGCTGCTCAAGATCCGTGCGTTATGGCCAGAGTGGGAGACAACGAGATTTACATGACAGATGGAGTCATCGCTCATATGATGATTGAAGGCACAATGATAGAACTGAGTCGTTAATATTTCATGATTCACACTTCGTGACACTACGTGTCACGAAGATGTGAAGACCGTTTTTAAACTTGATTTCGAGCTATTTTCGGATCTGGGATCCATTGGAATTAATGTATTTTTGCTTTAAGACTGTTATGGAGGAGGATCTATATATAACCAGAGGATCACTCCTAAGAAACGGTTGGGTTATGTTATGTTATGATATGAATACACATTTCTGAATACAAACTGCTGTTGCGTTATGTTATTTCACTGTCATACGATTTGAGCTATTTTCTTTGAGTAAATGGAGTATGAAGTATACACAGTGGTTGCGTAGAATGATATAGTTAGTTCTGGTTCTTCCTTTCGGCGTTTGTACCTTTTGGTTGGGCCCGTCGAACAGGTTCAAGTCGCTGTTGTTCCCTGTATTAAATTTAGTTTATTTCAATATCGTAGTAATTGCATGCATGTTAGTTTATTGAGTTTTGGAATCAACTGTTCAGATTATTGCTTGAGTATTCTTCAACTATATCGTTTCTAGCATATTAATATCCTTTACGTTGATGAGTATTGAAAGCAGGGTTGATTCCTGTAGAGTTTAGAGCACGAATTAGGTTTGCTTTGATTCCAGTTTCCAACTTGAACATAACTTAGAGTTTGAATGAACTCCGTTTTGGTTGGGATAGTTAGTTACTCTTCTTAGTTAGGATAGTTAGGTTGCAATTACATTAGGGGAAGCTTCCGGTACCAGTAGGGTAAGTAGGATATTCCTTTGTTTTCTTGTAGACAGATTTAGATTTATTTTCGATGTGTAGACTGAATGCATTGTAGGAAATACTTTTTCTGTCATGGCTTAAATAGGAATGGTGATGATAGATGATTAAAGGTAGTGGTAGATAGTCTTATGAAATTACATTAGAGTATAAATAGAATCATTCGCACTTAATCATAGGATTGTTCTCTGTTGATGAATTAAATAGGAAATGATAAGTTTCAGGATAGTCATTAGGATTCAGTTTCTCAGAGTGAGTTTGTGTTTTCTTTTAAAGATAGTTTTTAGATAGGGATTAGAATCTTACCCGCACATACAGTGTAGCAGCTCGAAGTTTACTTACCCTGGTTTGACAATTCAGTGTTTCAGGTCATTAAAATCTTTAATATCGTAGCCTGACAATAAGTGTTGTGTTTTTGCTCACTCATGTGACAAAACCAACACAACAGATTGGCGACCATATTGGGGATTGTGAATCAAATTCCTCCCTATTTAAGTCTTGAGAGAACTTCTTTCTAATTGTTTGGATATGAAGCTACCAAAACTGGCCTAATCTAGTCTTCCAAAGTCAAAATTCAGAGCCAAGGAAAGATAATTTCATTTGGAAATTTATTTCCTGACACGTGACAGGAAGTGCACTAATTTCGAGGCACATAGATGTGCATTCTATACTCTATGCGCATAAAAAATTTCATATACCCACTCATTGTGCACATTCTGCGCCCTTAGAGTAACTGTTAGAACTACAACCCCTGCACAAGTTCAGTTTTTGGCAAATTGTAAGGGTTTTATGAGTGGTTTGAGGGCCCCTTTCCTTCAGATTTTAATTTCTTTCACTTTGTAAAGTAATCACACTTCACTTAGAGTCCTTTCTCACAAGGAAGGTTAACTAACATAAGCACATAGGGGTACAAAGAATCACTATTCTTCTCTTTTCTTTGTTGCCACATGGATGTCTCATTTGGTGTTTAAAACTTTGAGTTAAAGTTATTTCTTTTTCAAATATAAATAAACTAATTTGGGACTAGAAATCAATTTTAACCCTCAAGTATGCTCTTTCCCTGCACCCAAGTGTGATATCGGGAATCCTAAAAGGTGATTGAAAGGAAATTTCATATCCCTTAAAAAATCATTAGGAGAGGCCAGCACCCCCTAGGGTACCTCTTAGTTTTGAAAATTATCTTAAAATCTTTGTAAGGGCCCATACATGCCCACATGTTTGAGATCTTAGGATAGTTTCAAAAAAATTTCTTAGGCTAGACAACACTCTAGGAAAGTTTAAAAGATCAAGTAATGGGCCCATGCATGCCCACATGTCTACAATCCTAGGATAGTTTCAAAATATTTTACTGTTTAGACAACATTCTAGGGAGTTTAAAGGATCAAGTAAGGACCCATATGTCCACATTGCTAATTCTTTTAGGGATTTAAATATTCTGCAAGGTTGTACCAAAGAAACATAGTAAGATAGGTAAGAAGATTTGTAAGGACCACATGAAGTCCACATGCTACAATCTTACACTTAACTTATTAAAAATATTTTGCACACTTTTCACTTTCCTGCACACAAAGCCACTCATCACACACACAATTTCTATTAAAATAGTGGAGGTCGAAGTAGGATTTCATTTTTAGTACTCACAAAGTACTTCAAAGGAACTTTGAAAGATCCATCTACTTCTTTAGAAATTATGCACACCAATTTAATTCAAACAAGGTTGGTCCATGACCCCAATCTCTCAGCCCACTCCATCTAAACATTTTCTAAGAACACAGTAAAATTTCCTCCACGGGAGGTGCCTAAATAATTTTTTAGTCTAGGTAGGATCTCGTGGGTAGGAATCCAAATAACCTCGCGTTATCAGGTTCTCACATTTTGAAACAATAGAATTTGAGAATAAGGATCTTTCAAATTCTGCAAGTCAAGTGTTCATATACCATAAGGTAGGGAGATACCCGTGAAGGGTCGAAGGCCAAGGTCTGGTTGTTCTATGCATCCCTCCTTAAGTCACCCAACTCTTGTGAGGGTATCCAGCCCGTGACCCATTTTTTAGGCCAAAAATATAAATTTTGCACTTTGACCAAGGTACTTAGTAGCCAAACATAGGATATCTACCTAGGTGGTGGTTATGGGCTGAAATCACACCTTGATCATATTTTGTGTGGCTATTGGGAAATATCACCAGCTCTTTCGGGATATGCAACCTCTACCCCTCATTATAACTGATTACTGCAACCTTCACTAGTTCCTCTTCTGGTGGATTCAAACCCCACTGTTGAGTGTTCTTGGAAGGCCCAGTGCTAAATTCAGAGGAAGGACGATAAGTATTTTTAGGAAACGAGCATTTATTTTTGTTTTTCCCTCACGAGGAAAAAATCCACCTATCCACATGCTTGTTTATTTTACAGTTGATTTATGTATGATGTTCATTTGATTACATGCAATTGTGAGTTATACTATTTTGTGAAGGTAGAAAATATAAAAATATCTTGTTCATTTATTTCTCTCTTGTCACCATTTTCACACATTCACTTTGCTAGTCGGAACAATAGGGGAACCACATAATACTTGTCATTCTATACGCTTGCAGAATCTCCCTCCTATTCTAGGAGGGGTCCCTAGTCTCGCCAACTCACTGACTCCACCATCTCACACCCCAGTGAGTGCTACTATCTTGGGATCAGATTTAGTTGGTTCCACTTTGCTTGGGTCAAATGCCCAAGGCAATCCATCTATTGGCTCTCCTCACAAGGAAGCGGGGGACAAACTTCTTCTCAAGGAAGAAGTACAAACCCACCAAATCCCTCTCAAGGGACAAGTCCATTACCTACACACACAATGGTTGGAACTAATCCTCCACCAAATCCCCCTTTGTCATACTTGACATCCCTTAACATTCCTGATTTAACCAAACTCACGAATGACCCCATTTTACATGATGCCACTTGGCCCAATATGCCTACCAAATTGCCTTCAGACATTCCAAAGTTTGAAGGTAAACCAAGGGAAGACCCCGCCAACCATGTTATGACCTTCCACTTATGGTGCTCTTCAAACAACATCATGGATGATTCCATCTAGTTGAGGTTATTTCAAACAACCCTCACTAGTTCATCAACCAAATGGTATGTGGACAAAAAATCAGGGTCCCATGTAACCTTTGAATCATTGGCCAAGTCCTTTTTGTCATTTTTCCAATTACTAGTTCGTCATGACACTGGATTAAAAATTCTCTTCAATTTCAAACAAACCACTTCTATCCATATAACCAACCATATCCATGAATGGAGTCGACGACGTAGTTTTTGTAAGGTAGAAACCACCAAAGAACAATGTCTCGGTTGGTTTCTTAAATCACGTGTCCCTGTGATTGCCAAGGATGTAGCATCCACTTTTCCTCAATCAAAAGAGGAATCCATCAACAAGGCCCAACAATTCGACCTCATATATGCCCAATCAGGTTACTTATACACAGTATTTACTGATGCACCTAGACCCCTGCCATTTGGCTAGGACAAACCTGGGGTTTCTCACACTGCAGATGGTTTGATTGGTTCTATGACACATCTCAACCCTTATGGACACCCATAACCTACTTATGGTGCAAATACACATCCTTAACCATATGGGGGGGCGTCTTATTACCCTCCCCACACTCCCCAATAGTCATATCCTGTTGTTCCCCCTCAGTTGTTGGGAGGACCCCCACTGATACCCTAGATGCATCCGGCCCCTCAATCAAGCACGGGTCCACCCCCAACCCCTGTATATAACCCCAAAAATAGTGGAAGTACTTCATATTCCTATACGCCATATGGATCATCTCCAAAAAATAATCCATATTTTACATTTCCTGGTCCTCCCCAACCAGTTGCTCCTCCACCAGGAAAACTGCATGCCAGCATTAACTTTTTTTAGGTCTCTCCCATTCAACAGGTTCATGCTTTTGAACAGTTGAATACAACAAATCCAACCCATCATTCGAATAGTTCGAAGAATAAATGAAAAAATCGAAACAATAACAACCTGGGGCCAGGAGGAAATAACCCCCAACCAAACTGTCCTGTTGGGGGGAACCAAAACCCCCAAGGGGGAAACAATAAAAATCAACCACGATAAGGGAATAACACTAAACTTAGAACTAACTTCCCTTGTTCTCTATGTGGGGAGTATGGACATTATACTCACAATTTCCCCCAACTTTCTGATTACAAACGGATGAAAGAATCCATGAACACACAATGCCCCTTGACACCACCTGCCCCTTAGCCAGTCCCACAACATTATTTTCAACCACCGCCTTCGATCATTTTACAAAACCCCATTCCACACCAAGGTGTGATGAATACCCAAAAAGAGATAAAATATGCCTCACCGCAAATGGGGCAATATAAAAAACCAGGTCCTACACCATATCTCCCTCCTCAGACAGAGGGATTACCGATGCAAATACTAGTACCGACTTCTACCACACCACCCCAACCCCTAACTAGTGGAAACACCACCACCACTAGGGGTAGATGAAGGAAGAATGAGCCCATAGATCCACTCCCTCCTCGATCCCAACCTCCTTGCAAACTATGTGAAACAAAAGGACACCCCACTAATAGACATCCTACTCTTTTAGAGTTAGACAATATTATCTAGCTCCCTAAAGCAACCCCATCGCTTTCCACTCCACCAAGTACATCCACCGCTACTATGGAGTCCTCAACCACATGCAAGAAAGGGTTACAAACCAATTTTGTGTGTGCCATATGCTCAGAATATGGCCATTACACTCTTCATTTTCCAACTCTACCTCTATTCCACCAAACATTAGACACAGTACACCACACATCTCGGCCTGAGCCCTCTCAAGCACTCCCTATTGATGCTCAAATTATTGACATTCATTATATTTTGTTGTCAATCCCCGAGTGAATGAGATACCATCCACAATATCATAACATTTGGTTTATGTCAAGCGTGCCATCACACCTTGTACATGATATCCCTTCTACGTCCTCACCCCTTGAGGACAATAACACTTACCCGTTGATATTCCCCCCACTTATCAAGTTTTATCAAATAGTTCATGTCGGTTATTTGGTTTTTTATGTGCAGGTACTTGGTCAACAAGCTTACAACCCCTTCATGTATATGATCAACACTGGCATGTAATTATTCCCTCTGTAAAAAATTGCATATCCCAGTCACACCCTCTGACATTTTCCTTTAGGGTCCCTACATTCGTCTCTGCAATATCTTTACCTCTACCACATTTTGGTACTGCCAACCGATAGAACTCTCCCCCATATGAGTTTTCCCATTCATAGTTCCCCTTGGGAACTTGACACTCATGTTGATTTCATCCCCTAGGATTGGGAGTCCTGCTAGTATTTTGAATTTCCGAGAATGAACCCCATACTTCTTCTTATCATATTTATAACCTTCCCAATGGGATCCTTGAGTCATATCATCCTACACTTGGTTCTATTTACTACACCTCACAGTTCCATTAGCCCTCCATCTCATCTACCATCAGTTTTCCCATCTGTAGATTGTCCTCCATCCATCTATCTAATACGGAAACCCACCCACCACCAGTTCTCTTTTACAAACTTGTGCTCTAAACAAGCCAAGCCATATTTCACTGGGGAACCCATTTTTGTATCTGTATACTCAACCCAAATTATTCTTTATTTATTTGGTAATTGTATAAAGCCCTTGTTTCCAGCATATACATAGCTTTTTTTAGTTGTCATCCCCGATGTCCTTCTTTTACCTGGAAAAGAAACCCATGTCACCCTTGGTTGTGGCATCCACCCTTTTTTCATATTGACATCATTAACAAACCCCTACTATCCCAAATCCATGTACCCACAATCTCTGAGTTTTCCCACTTTGTTATCCCCCATCATAGTTTAACCCCACATCTAGTCATCCCCTTGACACTAGATCCAGTTTTATGGTTACTGCCAATCATCCCTCAAGACCCCAACCAAGGGTAGTCTTGAGTCCCATAACGTCTTGACTTCTTCCATGTTACCCACCAGTACATGACATCATCTATTACTCGATGGATTTCAAGAATCCCTTTGCTTCTTGACGTCACGTCTCCCTTCCTGTCAGCCTCAACACAGTTTCCAGAAGGGTGGAAGTATATTGACTCTCATTACCTTTTCAATGAGGAGTCTCGAATGACACAGAAAGAGTCATCATTGATTTTTAATTCCGTTGACCCCCATAACATTCGACTTCATCAAACTCTCATGTTAAGGAGGGTCTTATAATGCGGCCATTGCATCTTTCCATACCAGCCGAAGACCTCTAAATTTGATAGGACATCAATTCCTATGAGTTATTGACTCTTCTTACTATCATCCATTACTCTATTCAAAGCCAGTTCACCATTCAGGACCGTCATATGGAATTATCAACCGCCCCGAGGGCATTACAGTTATCTACATCACCATACATCTTCAGTTACAGTTCCACATTTTGGTTTTATGACACGAGCATGGGGCATGCCTGCCTCGTTTGTATACATATTTTATTTTTTCTTCCTAGAGAAAGGTTTGGTTCCCACAATTTTCCCTCTCCCTCCGACAGATCACTCTTGTAGTTCCTCTCTTCACTCTTCCTTACAATGGCACTCTTAGCAAAAGAAACATTGATGTATTTTGGCTATATGTATGCTCCTAACCTCACACATCAGGGGACATCTGTTATCACTGAAAAATCATCTGCAACAATTAGTACACCTACAACATCAAAATCCATCGAAAAGGCATAAAACTATATACTTGGTTCAAAAATCAAAGTGCGCAAATTCACCAAAGGAAGAGCACGCACTATGCACAGAATGTGCGGGCCAACACAACCCTAATCGCACAATGTGCATAGAATGCGTGACTATCTACGAGAAAATCCGCACACTTTTCATGAACGAAATATTTATGAATCTTTTCCGGCCTCTCAACCACTTCCATTCCGACCCCCAACACGATTTGACACTCAGATCTGAGCGAAATCTAGCTCGAAGGTTGGTCAAGGGCTAGGAAGTGCCCTAAAAGGTCCCTTGTTCACACTATGAACCAATTTTAGTGCTAGAAAAATAAGAACTTCAAGGTATTGTTATGCTGCAAGAATTCTTCTTGGAGAACCCTCTTTTCTCTTTGAATCATTCAAGCACTATAGCAAGGGCCATTCCACTCACCTCTTGAGAGGATTGGCATTGTATTTCTTCAACATTGTCACTTTCCATTGCATGAAGAGAAAATATCTCTATTATGAAACTCAAGAGACCTCCTAAGGAGCAAGAGGGGATTAATAAGTCCCTTCCTTTCTCTATGGTGATATCCTATCAAAACATTGATCCATTGGTAGCTATATGATTGTAATTTTTTGTTTTTCATGGTTCTAGTTCTTGCAAGCTTCTCTAACATTTATTTATTTTTATTTATATTTATATTTCCTTGTTTCACGTTTATTTGGTTATCTAATCAACTCACAAACCTCTGTCTTTTTTAGATGACTTAACTAGGAAAGTAAGTGTTGTTTTTTTTCTCACCCATGTGACAAAACCAACACAACAAAGTGTTTGGAAAGGTATTTGAGGTGTTTTTCATCTGAGAGGAAAAATTAGTGGGATCAATGGTTACCACTAGCTGAATGGTGGTACAACACCTCTTACCATACAACTAATCACATGAATCCTTTTGAAGCAGTATGTGGACAAAATCCACCTTTAGTTCTCTCATACATTCCTAGTGTCTCGAAGGTTTAAGAAGTTGACCAAACTCTTACAGTTCGAGAGGCTATTCTTTGTTCCCTCAAAGATAATTTTGCAATGGCTCATAATTGCATGAAGCAACAAGCGGATCAAGGTCATTCAAAACTTCAATTTGCCGAAGGGTACCAAGTGTTTCTTTGAATGAAACCTTATAAGAAGACTTCACTCAAGGATGAACATTGTCAGAAACTTTCGTCTAAATTTTATGGTCCTTATACATTTCTCAAGTGTGTGGGACTGGTCGCCTACCATTTAGAATTTCCAAGTCATTCTAAGATCCATTTTTTATGTCTCGTGCTTAAAGAAGTTGATTGGAACTAAGTTCCAAACTCAAAACAACCTCCTTGATTTGGATGAAGAAGGCTCCATCTGGTTGCAGCCGCAAGCAGTATTGGACCAGTGTGAGAATTGTCTCCATCATCGCACCATCAAAGAAGTGTTAGTACAATGAAAATATACCACTCCAGCATATGCCACCTAGGATCCAACTACCATTCTACAATAATTTCCTCATCTCAATCCTTGAGTATAAGACTATTTTCAAGGGGAAGGGCATGTTAGGGACCTAACCTCCCTAACCCCTCATGTAGGTAGAATAAAATATTTTCCATGTAATAAAGGCCAATATTAATAAGTCCTAGTAATAAGGAAGAATAAGTCAAATGTAAGAAGACCTAATATAAGCTTTCTCTTCTAGAAGATTTTCCTCTAGATTGTTCTTGTGGTAGATAGATTTACTATAAATAGGAGTCGATGGAATGAGAATTTGTTTCTTGAGAATTATTGTAATAGAGCGCTTCTCTTCTGGTATTATTTGGTTTCATCTATTGTGTTGTCCCATTGTTATTTTATGCAATATTTTTTCTTTTCGGATATTATAATAGATCTGGTACCTTACAAAAACTGATTATGCAACCTCTAATACTATTAAAAAAATTCAAGATAATGAAAATCATAATCATCGATGATCATAGTGAAGCATGCGGGACCTTAAAAGACAAAATTGTCCCTTGAAGAGTAAAGTTAATTGACATGTTTTGTAATATTCTAGATTACATGGCATTCAAGAAGATAATACATTAGGGAAAACACATCAAGAACACAAACACATACTCAAGAAGAGCGAGAGATAATTTAGGGAAGGTTAACCAATCAAGTTCTTATTCCATCTTCATAAGTATTTATACAATAGAGAGATGGTTGGAGTGGTTGTACCTTCTCCAACTAATCATTCATTAGGTGCATTTATCCTTTCTTACATATATTCATATATCATTTACTTGGATTTACTCACTTTATTACATGTATTCATACATTCTTATGCTAATGTATAATGTATGATGACAATTGCAAGGGCCTAAGAGGCCTCCCAAGATCTCCCCCACACCCAAATCCTTTCTCATCTCGAGCAAGTATACAACAACATCCTGGGTCTCTAATCCTATAGAAGTATCCTTACAATGCATCAACCATGCATACCAATCTACATAGGTAAATCATCCATAATAGCCACTAGTGGTATATGAGGATACACATATACAAGGTTTACTATGACTGGTTTCAAATGGATCCAATTGATTATGCATCACATGTCCCAAATACTCAATCTCCATGCTTTCAACATTCTCTTCTAGTCCAAGGGCGCCCACTCCTACCTCGACCAATTGCATGCTCTACTCCTCACGGGAACTGTTGCATTGAATCTATTTCTAGATTTGGTTGGACATTTCCAAACTCGGATTGCTCATCCACTCTTGTGATTTGTTGCTCCTGGGGATTTTTTTATGGGATTGACAAGGGTTTGTGACATCAACCAATCCTACCATTCCATTGATTTTGTGGTCACAACACAAGGGACTTTTCTGCAACTCTTATACAAGGGGGATCAATATGGTCAAGTGTCATCATCTTGGATTTTAATCTCTTTGTGTGTGTATGTTATCTGATGTCTCTTTCTTGAATGCCTTCAAACATTGCAAAATTTTGTGATAAATGCTCATCATCAATGCTCTCTACAAGTTCTTAAATCAATTGCTACAAAATTTTGATTAGTATTGAATAAATCAAGTGCTCTTCTCAATCAACTGCTGCAAAAATGATCGAATGTCTGACTACTCATTGCTTAGTTGATCTACTACTTTGCTACTTATCAATCATGGCTATGCTTATTTATGTTCTCAAGTCTCTAGGAATGTATGGATTCTACATTCACTACAACAAATCCTTGTGATTAGATCCCTTTTTAGCTCCCTTTTTTTCTTCCACTGGTTGTTTTAATGTATTTTTCTCCACTTTATTGCTAAAGTCGACGTTATTTATCGGGAGGGCGCTATTTATTGTTCTATTTGCACCGAGAAACACAAGTGGGTGCTAATATAGGTGTTATTAACGCCTATTTTAGTGCCCTATTTAATGTCCCAGTTAGCGCCTAAGTTAGCTCCCTATTTAGTGCCCCAATTAGTGCCTAGTTTAGCTTCTAGTTTAGCTTCCAGTTTAGCTCCCAGTTTAGCTTGCAGTTTATCTTCCAGTTTAGCTTCCATATTACCTTCCTTTTTAGCTTCTAGTTTGGCTTCCAATTTTACTCCTAGTGTGCATAAATAGTAATTTTGTTGATTTTTTAGGGGTTAAGTGGATAGGGTCTTTGGGGATTAGGTGATTTAGGGATTTGGAGTTTAGGGATTAAGGGTTAAGGGATTAGGGGTTACCATTTAAGGGATTGAGGGTTAAGGGATTGGGGGATACATTTTAAGGGATTAAGGGTCAATGGATAATGGATTTGGGGCTTAGGGGTTAGATAGTTTAATGATTAATTGATTAGGTATTATATATGGCCAAGGGATTAATGATATCCATCGACCCTACATATAATCATTGAGATCATACACGTCTCATTGTCATCATATGTCATTTCCATAGGTAGAATATTTTTCAGAATTGATCTCTTGAAATGCCATGGAACTTCCAATACACCCATCAAAAATATTTTCTTCCATCGACCCCTCACAGTGAGCGGTGAATGGGGCCAACATTGAAATTTGTTCAATTTGTGCCTGTATGCATCAAAATTTGACATGGTTAGACTAAAACATGCATTGACAGTATGGGAGGGTTTCAAGTCTCAAGGATGTCTGATGTCCCCACATAATCTTTGAGATTGTCCATGTTTGCATCAACATTCATAATGAGCGTTTCATTGTCATCATTCCTCATTTCCATTTGTAGAATATTTGTTGGAACTCTCTTGAAATGTCATGGAACTTCCAATTCACCCACCAAAAATGTCATGCACCAACCCTACATAGTGAGCAGTGAATGGGTCAAACATTGAAATTTCTTCAATATGTGCTTGTATGCGTCAAAATTTGACATAGTTAGACTAGATACATGCCTTGACGATATGGGAGGGTTTCAAGACTCAAGCATGCAATTTTTCCCCACATAATCTTTGAGATAGTCCACATTTGAATCAATGTTCATCATGCATGTCTCATTGTCATCATTCTCCATTCCCTTCTGTAGAATCATTGTCGGAACTATCTTGAAATTTGAAATGGAACTTTCAATACACCCATCACAAATTTCTTCCATCGAACCCACACACTGAGTAGTGAATGGCACCAACGTTGAAATATTATCAATTTTTGCCCGTATGCGTTGAAATTTGACATGGTTAGACTAGATAGTTTCCTTGATGGTATGGGAGGGTTTCAATACTTAAGGATGTTTGATGTCCCCACATAATATTTGAGATCGTCCATGTTTGCATCAACATTCAATATAATGGATGTCTCATTGTCATCATTCGTTATTTTCATCTATAGAATCTTTGTCGGAACTCTCTTGAAATGTCATGGCACTTCCAATACACCCATCACCAATGTCATCTTGCATAGACCTCACAAAGTGAGTAGTGAATGGGGCCAACATTGAAATTTCTTCAAATTGTGAATGTATACATCGAAATTCGACATGGTTAGACTAGACACATGCCTTGATGGTATGGGAGGGTTTCAAGACTCAAGGATGTATGTTGTCCCCACATAATATTTGAGATTGTCCATGTTTGAATCAACATTCATAATGGATGTATCATTGTCATCATTCATCATTTACATATGTAGAATCTTTGTTGGAACTCTCTTGAAATGTCATGGAACTTCCAATTCACCCACCACAAATGTCATGCACTGACCCCGCATAGTGAGGAGTGAATGGGTCCAACGTTGAAATTTATTCAATATGATCATGTATGCATCAAAATTTTACATGGTTAGACTAGACACATGCCTTGATAGTATGAGAGGGTTTCAACACTCAAGGATGTATTCCCAACATAATATTTGAGATCATTCACATTTGCATCAATGTTCATCATGCATGTCTCATTGTCAATGTTCGTCATTCCCTTCTATAGAATCGTTGTCGGAACTATCTTGAAATTTGACATGGAACTTCAAATACACCCATTACAAATTTATTCAATTGACCCCACACAGTGAGTAGTGAATGGGGCCAATGTTGAAATGTTTTCAACCTGTGCCCGTATGCATCAAAATTTGACATGGTTAGACTAGATAGTTTCCTTGATGGTATGGGAGGATTCGAGTCTTAAGGATGTTTGATGTCGCTGCATAATATTTGAGATCATCCATGTTTGCATCAATGTTTGGTATAATGGATGTCTCATTGTCATCATTCGTCATTTCCATCTATAGAATATTTTTTGGAACTCACTTGAAATTTCATGGAACTTCCAATACACCTATCACAAATGTCATCTTGCATCGACCTCACATAGTGAGCAGTGAATGGGGCCGACATTGAAATTTTTTCAAACTGTGCATGTATGCGTTGAAATCCAACATGGTTAGACTAGACACATGCCTTGATGGTATGGGAGGGTTTCAAGACTCAAGGATGTCTATTGTCTCCACATAATCTTTTAGATTGTTGTTGTTTGCATCAATGTTCATAATGGACATCTCATTGTCATCATTCGTTATTGCCATATATAGAATCTTTTTTGGAACTCTCTTGAAATGTCATGGAACTTCCAATTCACCCACCACAAATGTCATGCACTGACCCCTCATAATGAGCAGTGAATGGGGATGACAATGAAATTTCTTCAATATGTGCCTGTATACGTCACAATTTGACATGGTTAGACTAGACACATGCCTTGATAGTATGGGGGGGTTTCAAGACTCAAGGATGTATATTTATGTCCCCACATAATATTTGAGATCATCCACATTTGCATCAATGTCCATCATGCACGTCTCATCGTCATCATTTGTCATTCCCTTCTATAGAATCATTGTCAGAATTATCTTGAAATTTGACATGGAACTTCCAATACACAAATCACAAATGTCATGCACTGACCCCACATAGTGAGAAATGAATGGGGTCAACGTTGAAATTTCTTCAATCAATTCCTATATGCATTGAAATTTGACATGGTTATATTAGATACATGCATTGACAGTATGGGAGGGTTTTGATACTTAAGGATGTTTGATGTCATTGCATAATATTTTAGATCATCCATGTTTGCATTAATCTTATAGCAACCCTTCACAATGAGCAGTGAATTGGGCCAATGTTGAAATGTTTTCAATCTGTTCCTGTATGCATGGAAATTTTACATGGTTAGACTAGATAGTTTCCTTGATGGTATGGGAGGGTTTCACGACTTAAGGATGTTTGATGTCCCCACATAATATTTGATATCATCCATGTTTGCATCAAATTTCAATATAATGGATGTCTCATTGTGATCATTCCTCATTGCTATCTATAGAATATTTGTCAGAACTCTCTTGAAATGTCATGGCACTTCCAATACACCCAACAAAAATGTCATCTTGCATCGACCTCACACAGTGAGAAGTGAATGGGGCCAACGTTGAAATTTCTTCAAACTATACATGTATGCATCGAAATTTGACATGGTTAGACTAGACACATGCCTTTACAGTATGGGAGGGTTTAAAGACTCAAGGATGTCTAATGTCCCTACATAATATTTGATATCATCCATGTTTGCATCAACGTTCATAATGAACGTCTCATTGTCATCATTCGTTGTTTCCATCTGTAGAATCTTTGTTGGAACTCTCTTGAAATGTCATGGAACTTTCAATTCACCCACCAAAAATGTCATGCACCGACCCCACATAGTGAGCAGTGAATGGGGCCAATGTTGAAATTTCTTCAATATGTGCCTATATGCGTCGAAATTTGACATGGTTAGACTAGACACATGCCTTGATGGTATGGGAGGGTTTCAAGACTCAAGGATTTATATTGATGTCCCCATATAATATTTGAGATAATATACAATTGCATCAACATTCATCATGCACATCTCATTGTTATAATTCGTCATTCCCTTCTATAGAATCGTTGTTGGAACTATCTTGAAATTTGACTTGGAACTTCCAATACACCCATCACAAATGTCATGCACTGGCCCCACATAGTGAGCAGTGAATGGGGCAAACGTTGAAATCTCTTCAATCTGTTCTTGTATGCGTTGAAATTTGAAATGATTAGATTAGACACATTCCTTGATAGTATGGGAGGGTTTCGCGACTCAAGGATGTTTGATGTCCCTACATAATATTTGAGATCGTCCATGTTTGCATCAACATTCAATATAACAAATGTCTCATTGTTATCATTCATCATTTTCATCTATATAATATTTGTTGGAACTTCCAATTCACCCACCATAAATGTCATGCACTAACCTTGCATAGTGAACAGTGAATGGGGCCAATGCTGAAATTTATTTAATATGTTCCTGTATGCATTGAAATTTGACATGGTTAGACTAGACACATGCCTTGACGGTATGGGAGGGTTTCAAGACTCAAGGATGTACATTGATGTCCCCATATAATCTTTGAGATCATCCACATTTACATCAAATTTCATCATCCACATCTCATTGTCATCATTCATCATTCCCTTCTATAGAATCATTGTTGGAACTATCTTTAAATTTGATATGGAACTTACAATACACCCATCACAAATTTCATGCACTGAACCCACATAGTGAGCACTGAATGGGACCGACGCTGAAATTTCTTCAATTTGTGCCTGTATGCATCAAAATTTGACATGGTTAGATTAGAAACATGCCTTGACGATATGAGAGGGTTTTGAGACTTAAGGATGTATATTGATGTCCCTACAAAATATTTGAGATCATCCACATTTGCACCAACATTTTTCATGCATGTCTCATTTTCATCATTCTTCATTCCCTTCTATAGAATCATTGTCGGAACTATCTTGAAATTTGACATGGAAATTTCAATACACCCATCACAAATGTTATGCACCGAGCCCACATAGTGAGCAATGTATGGGGAAAACGTTGAAATTTCTTCAATATGTGCCTCTATGCATCGCAATTTGACATGGTTAGATTAGACACATGCCTTGATGGTATGGGAGGGTTTCAAGACTCAAGTATGTCTAATTTCCACACATAATTTTTGAGACCATCCATGTTTGCATCAACGTTCATTGTCATCATTTGCCATTCCCTTATATAGAATCTTTGTTGGAACTCTCTTTTGGAACTTCCAACATTCCCATCACCAAAGTCATCTAACGACTCACACAATGAGCAGTGAATGGGGCCAATGTTGAATTTTCTTCAAAATGTGACAGCATGTGTTGTAATTTTACATGTTTACACTAAGTGCATTCCTTGACGATATGGGAGGTTTTTAAGACTTAGATAAATCATTCTCTTCATCATTTCCATCATCATGGTTTTCATTTCCCTCATCCTCATCATGATATTCATCATGACCCAATTTTTCCATCCATTCCAACAAATATCAAACCCGACATACCCATATGTACAACAAAACCTAACAAAGATGCCAATTTCCATGTATTTGTTTGTTTCTTGTGGCATTCTTTGAGATGATTAATAAACCATGATTCTATTAAGTTGAGACATACCAAAAGAATTTTATAGGTTCCAACATGAAAGTGGTTTAATTGTTAATGGGTTATGGATTATATCGAGTGAAGGGATTAATGACATCAATCGACCCTACATGGTTACCAGTGAATGATGCCAACGTTGAAATTTCTCCAAACTGTATTTGATTCGTCAAAATTTGACATCGTTATACTAGGCACATGTCGCTTGATGGTATGGGAGGGTTTCAAGACTCAAGGATGTTTGATGTCCCCACATAATATTCAAGATCGTCCATGTTTCAAGGGGTTAGGGGTTAGATGGTATAAAGGTTAAGGTTTTAGGTTTAGGCTTAGTGAAATATTTCAATTTGTTTTAAAATATAAAATAATGAATAAACTTTGGATACATTAATTATCCTAATTGTCTGGATTTACATTGATTTACATATAACACACTATATATAACACACTGCATACAGTCACATAAAACACATATATATCGTGGTTAACCTCCTTGGTGCTACATCCACAAAGATTTGTCGTTGGGCTCTTTATTCATCTCCATGTAAAAATGTAGTGTTGCACACTATAAAATCCTTCCTTCATTACACCCAATATCCACAGATCGCCATGGTCTCTTCTCCAGACCTCTTAATCATATGAATATTCACTACAATCTTGAAAATACCTACACACTCAAAAAATCCTGAGGTTCCAACCCTTGCATGGTCCTAATACTTTCTACTTATACAAAACTGGGACAAAAACCCTAACCCTAACAGGATTAGGTTTGTCCACTTTCCATTTGGCTCGTTCACGGCTGGTCCTCAATCCAACCATTGCTCCAAGTTGGCTCTTGTCCACTTTCCAACTGCTCCGCAATAATTTTTTGACTTTCTAACTACTTTTATCGGTGTGGTTTTTCCCTCATTTTCGACACTACTTTTCCTCTTTTTTTTGGTGCGCTCCCCGAATTTTCGGAGCTTCTTTTAATTCCTTATAAACTTATTCGTTTTTCCCCCAAAATTGGCCTGTGCCAATAGGAATATTCCCTCTCGATACCATTCGTTCATAGTTTGAGAAGTTTGAACAATATCACTACCCAAAACCCAAGGTATCGAGTAATTATTCCTCTCCCCTTGATGGAAATTCTCGATGCATGCAAGATCTCCCGACCTATGGTTAGGATCCATTAGGTTCTTAAGGTTTACCTATCCTACTGGAACCCACTCAATTCATCAACCAATTAAATATTGGCATGCATCATCACACTTATGCCCTTATCCAACCTCAATGCACCCTTCTCTCTCGATTGCTAAGTGGGACCTGTTATCACTCCAAGAGTCACTCAAGGTTGTAGGTTGAGTAAGCTTGGTAACTTAATCAAATGTTTAATGAAATGTGTAAAAATTAATCATAAAATGAATAACTCATTCAATAACTCCCTCACTCAAGACACTTGAACATATCCAAACAAGATAAGGCTCTCAAAAGGTATTGCTCAGATGGTTTTTAAACTCAGATGGATGGAGAACACTCACTATACCATCAAGATCATGTATATTAAAAATATAGATGAAAGACTAATTATAAAAAGTAAGAATACTTATAATCCTAGTTTACCAATATAAAGATGAGATGACAGTTACTAGTCATTGAGTAAACAAAGAAATGAACATGACATTCAATCATAAGTACAGAAAAATATGAATGAACAGAGGTCTGAACAATAACAATGAAAGAAGCTTATGATTCCAATATATATATCAAAGTCTTGTACAAAAAGAGTATGTCAAAGTCTCCAAGTTCAAACACCGTAACAATGTAGATTTAATGGGATTAAAATAACCTTTACAAACTTCGACTAGGATGCTCAAAAGATGGATCTAAATGCCACTTATCATATCAAATATAAACTAATTACAAAAAGGTAGGACATGATCCTATTTTTAAGGGATAGTAATCTCTATCTAAAACTAATTCTTTGACTGCCCCATAGAACTCCTCGAGGATGGAGGAATCTTCTTTGATTCATAATTAATATCATAGCTATGAATCACCCCTTAAAAAATTGAATAGAATTCAATTTTGACTTTTCTTGCTCCTTTGCTGAGAAATGCCAAGTTGGTAGCACGGTACATAGAAAAAACACAGTCTGCGCTACAAACTCCTGTAGGTGCCTGTCTTGCCAAAAAACTTCAAAATTGCTTGAAAATTTTCTTTTGAAGGCTGGGAGTCTACCTCATCAGAACACATACCATTGTAATTTACTGACATTATTGATATTACTCAGAATTCATCTCAATAATCATGTATTCATACCTTATTCCTTAATGTAGTTCCCATGCACCTTCATAAGACTTCAAAACATCTTAGATATAATATCTTCATCATAGGTCAACAACATTTGATCACAAATCCCTGAAACAAACTCTGTATATTAATCACCTTGCTTGGAAGAACTAGGAGAAGTGGTTTATTTTAAGAAGATTTCCAAATTCTTCTTGCTAAGCATATTCTTGGCCAAATATATGTCTTCAACTAGCTTTCTATTGTCTGCTCTCAAGATGAGGCTCTGTTTGTACATATTAACCAATTGTTTCCTATGAATCATCTTTTTTCTGATGTTCCTCTTGAGTTGTTTACACTCCCCTTCTAGTTCATCTATTTGACTTGAAAGTTGTCTGTTGAGTGTAACATTCTCTTGATGTAGTTTCTAGTTCTTCTCTTGAACTTCTTTGAGTTGTTTGTCTGCATCCTTGAGTAATTGAGCCCAATTATTTTTAGGTCCTTGATATGTCTCTAGAGATGACTCTGGTGGAGATTCAATTAATTGGACTATGGCCTCAAGGTCTTCCTTTTCAAGAGGAGAAACTTTCAATCTTGATAACCTAGTTCTAGGCTTTATAACCTCAGTGCTTTGATGAGATTCCTCTTCTAATACAAGTTTTCTTCTGGAAGACTTTTTGAGGGCTGGTGTACCAGTTTTGACTTGGATAGTTTGGGGATTATATTCAATTTCCATTTGAGGAAGCTCCATAAGAGGCTCTAGTTTTTCTTCAATAACTACCTCTTTAGCCTTTCCTTTTCTCTTATCTCTTTTATACACTTAGACAGGTGGATGCTCTTGAGGAATGGGGTCTTGACAGGACTGTGGTATTTCATATGAGGGAGTAGAGGGAGTAGAGGGAGGAGAGGGATCAGAGGACTGTGTTACCTTAGATGAGGGAGCAGAGGAAGGTATTACAGTCTTCTTCCTAGGAGTTTTGAGTTTTGAAGGAGAAAGAGGTATCTCAATTTCGTAGTTAGATACAAACATGAAAGTCATGTTGAAATAATGTAACTGTGAAGAGCATTCTTACTATTTTGTTATTGGATTAAATCCCCATTGTGGATTAATCATGTCATTATTATTATTTTTATTATTAGATTAATCCCCATTGAGGATTAATCAAGTCGGTAATTGTATAAGGACCAAATCCCCTTTTGCGGATTGGTCATTGGACAATTACAATGTGCAGAATAAGAAGTCGGCCCCAACTATTATAATGAAAGGGCTAGATTTAATTAAAGGTGGATTTACCCACCCAGTGTGAGAGGTCGGCCCTGCTAGATGGTGACTCTTCACACGTGCCATATTGATATAAATAAGAGGCTAGCACCTCACTTCTAACACACACTTCACTTGCTCATTCTCTTATGAGGCAAGCTGCAATTTCAAGTTGGTGAGAGGAGAAGAAGGGTGGCACATCTCTTGGAGGAGGATTTTATGTATTGGTTGAGTTATCTCTTGAACATTTGATAAGCTATTTATGATAAGGAAGTTTTTGTTGGGTTTTCTTCCCCT
>JASDQU010371076.1:27596-37992 GCA_032191745.1 Picea mariana
TTGCCTAATTATTTACCCTTGTAGACATATTTTCACTTAGCCAAATAATTTACTTAATTACCATCTGGGAGTGATTATTTTATAAGTTAATTGATGATATTATAACATAATTTATATTATGTTCTAATATAATTAATTTTGACTGGAGAGTATTTAGTCTTATAACCTTGATTAACAGAATAATCAAAGAATCTAGCTTATAATTTCACACCATATTCCTTCACTTATTTTAAAATACATATTTGATATGCATATTTATTTATTAATTTGGGGAAAAAGGGATTAAATATATTCAATTTGATACTTATTACATATTATATAAATTCAATCCATTTCCAAGGTCTTCACATCTTCACTATTGAAATATGTGTGCCCCTCTCTTTACTTTGACCACTAATCAGATAGGGGCATGATTTAATATTATTAAAATATTTATCTGTGGGACCTATTTAAAACTCTCGTTATCGCTCTGATGGGTTCATAATTTATTTGCTTTCTCCCTTTCAAATACTACGAACAGTCAACTTCGAATGAATTAGACCTTGGGACATGTGTGTACCTCTCGTTCATTTGATAACCAATCACGAAAGATATTATTTTAATGTTATTTAATATGGGTGGGCTCTTATACTTCCTAGGCTTTCATAAATTATTGAAACACACTTCCCCCATCACTCTGAGTGGTTGACTCTGAATGGACTTCTCTCTTAAAACATGTGCACTCCATTCATTACTCCGATGACCAATCATGAGAAGGAAAGGGTAAATATTATATTATATTTAACTTCTTGACTGTCATGCCATTATATTTAGCTTCGGACTTTGTATGATCATATTATATTTTATTTTATTAAATATAATAAATGGTAAATATTATATTATATTTAGCTTTGGAATTAGTACGATCATGTCATTCCTTTTACTCCAAATGATCAACTCCAAATTCCAATCACGAGCGAACATAAATTAATGTTTTAATATTATATTATTTAGACTCCATTGGCCATTGCACTGTAATCCTTAGCTCTCTCCTCTATGTTTCGACAAAATAAAAATTGTAATAAAAGTAAACATGTAATTATTCACATATTCCCGAGTTGATAAATTATGAGGTTTTATAAACTCAAATATTTGAACGTTGATAAATGGAAATATTCCATTAATAAAATTTCTTCAAGAGTGCCAAATTGTTTGAGCAAAGTATGAGTCTCATACCTAGGAAAAAAAAAATCCAGTTAAAAACTTTTAACAAAAGGGAGAAAATATCAATCTTCATTACTCACACACCAGGATAATAATTTATAGGTTGAAAATACATTAGTTTACAATATTATGATTCAAATATTAGGGTATCTAAATGGTAACTTAGGAATTTATTGGTAATTACCATAATTTACCATTTGTTCCAAATTTTCCCAGAAATATAGAATTGCACATTCTCATTATAAATTTATCATATTTATTTACTTGCCTTATTTTCCGTAGTATTTATATGCCATGGAAGTAAAAATCCTCTCTGGTAAAATATTGTATTTATTAAAATTTACCAGTCTCCTAATTACAAGCATTTCTTTACTCTTTCCCTTTGGATATCAATTTTACTATGTAACCTCAAGTAAAATTGGTTTTTTACCCAATTCAAAGGGAAATTTGATAATCCACAACATTTTAATTTCTAATTTCATTTTGTTTTCAATTCAGAAATTTAAAATACATTCCCATTCTTTTCCTAATGTTGTGTTTGTAAGAATACTTTTCCTCTTCTCTAATGTGTGGCTTGTTCTCTTAATGTCAAACATGAATCTAATCTTCCTTTAACTCTGAGTATGGAGGATTTTCCAGACCAACAAAGAGGCTAAATTTTTATGCCCATCCTTCAAGTTTCTAACATAAAATTGCACTTTCACAATTTCCAAGTTTATTTATGATGACTATGGTGGCTGGAATATAGTAATATTTGAGGATTAGTTCATATAGACTAATACAGTTGATCAACCAACAATTTTCTCCAAATTGATTTAGAACCCATTACTAACAACCCCTTTTTTTCTAAATAGGGGCATGTAGAAAACCAATGACAAAATATGATATTCAAACTTTGCTTTGGATTTCCCATCCAACTAGGTAATCAGAATCACAAATTTCAACATTTAAACATGAAAAATAATTTCTACAAGCATCTAGCATATGAAGTCCCTATTATAAAATAACCTAGTCAAGAAAATACAAAACTCCAAAAAACACTTATTTGAAGCTTGGAATTAGTTTACAATTGTTGAGGGGTGTTCCTTTTTACACCCAACCATAGGAACAATTTCTCTTGGAGTATTTTACAGCTAGCCACCCCCTATCTAGATCACGATTCCCTGAGAGAGAGTTTCTTCTTTTCCTCAACCGAAACAAGGGAAAAAGGATACTCTCCTTCTCCCACAAGAACCTGGCAGTCTAGTTTTATATCCACTAAGCAAGGGATCCTACTATGATTGTTATCTCAATCACTCAAATTCTTTGCAGCTCTGTTTCTCAACTTGATTAGAAAACATTGACCAATAGTTCCTGCACCCATAAAATTTTATTTTCTTAGTTTTCTTCAAAACCAGAGAGCCTCACATGCTCTACCTCTTCATAAATGGTCACCAGACCCATTGGTGTGCATTCTTTGTCCTCTGCCCATGATTTTCCTTTCTTTTCTTTTTTTCTACAACAATATTTTGTGGGTCCATTTCCCAATTTGTGAGTCAAAGTCCAAACCAGGAAGTTTCCAGACGGGGTACTCTTCCCATCCCATATTTGACTGTTGGGGAAGACTTACCAACTACCAACTTCACTGGTAATTAAATTCTCTAGGACAAAGGACTATTCTGGGTCTAAAATTTTTAATTCTAGCAAAGTATTGTCCTGTCAGGGGTCATCTCAACCATTAATGGTTCCCCTCACCACTCCCTCTCATGAATCATAATCTACATTGGAAACACCTTCAATAGTTATGCAACAATTTCCATTTTATTTAATAACAGAAATAACTACATTACCTTCTATAGCAAAAGTTCATCATTTCCAAAATCCACAAATAACCAGTTTGTCCATAGTCTTTTAACAACATACAATTATATTTACAGGATGGGGGAAATAAGGGTATTATATAGGTGTGTCCAGAAATACAGGGAAATAAACTTAGGATAAGAACTGTTATCGAGAAACAATACTAAAATAAATGAAGTGTTTATGTGAATGTGGAGGTAGGGAATGAGGTAAATCTTCATAAAAGAACTAAGTATAAGGAAGCAAATCTTTTTAAAAAGACTAAGTATTAAGAGACTGTGGAAATACTAAGTATTAAGAGACTACGAGGTTACGTGAATGTGGAGGTAGGGGGATCGGGGTTACAGTAAGATGTTGTGGTAAGACTTAGTAAAAATGAGTTGTAAATGGTAAGAGGTTATGGAAAGGATAAGTATTAAGAGACTATGTGGTTATGTGAATGTGGAGGTAGGGGGGATCGGGTTATGGTAAGATGTTGTGGTAAGGCTTAGTAAAATGGAGTTGTAAATGGTAAGAGGTTGCACGACTATGCACAATCGAGACTGTAACAACCCAAATTGGATTGTAGATGAAAAAGACAAAATCTCAGTGTTGTGAGTGGTCAAGCCCTGGTTTCAACTTTGAAACCTGGATTTGATACCATATGTAAAGCATACCTATTTACGGATTCAAAATAAATAAATATTTTCAACAATCTCCTATTGAAATGACTGAAATTTATTATGTAGAGCCTGGTTATTTTTCAGGACTCAAAATAAATAAAATTTTTCTAAAATCTCCTACTGAATTTAGTTTATAATTTCTTTCATTATTTCCTTATACCAGAAATAAACAACAACAACATATTGATGATAACAACATAAAGAGAACAACAACAATAGCATAATAACAAAAACATAGCGGCATATTAATGATAACATCATAATAATATCAACAGTATAATGAAAACAACATTATAATACATACCTCCACCTTCAAGTTGGTTATCTAGTCCCTTTTCTATTTGATCCCATTCTTGTTCTTGCCCAGACTAAATATTAACCTCCCAGCCAACTAGGAACAACCTCTCTGACTCCCTAGCTCCAGGAATCCTTGCGGTTTCCTGGCCCCCAAGCCCAAAATTCCCAGCAATAGCAGTGCCCTGTGAGAGTTCCCCAAAACCATTTCTCCAATTTCCTCATCCTCCTCTCCCCCATAGAAATTTAGAAATCCTCAAATGGAAATAAGATGCCTCTTCCAAGTCCTCCCCTTCTTTCTTATCCTCCTCTCTCAAATCCCCCTCATTAATTTTGAACAACCTTATACCCCCCATTAATTACCAACAACCTTATCTCCGTGTTAATTCCCAACAACCTTATCTCCCCATTAGTTACTTCACCCACTTTTTAATAATAAAATAATAAAATACTTATTAATATATTTTAATAATTAATTAAATTTAAATTAAAAACTATGATAAAATTAATCAATTTGGGTTGTGCATAGTCGTGATTGTGAATAGTCTCGTTGTCCTGATTGTGTAAGACTTAGTAGGAGGATGGTGGATGACGTAAGACTTAGTAAAAAAAGGAGTTGTAAAAATTTCTAAGTGTTGAGGGAAGTATTGAGGGAGTGTTGAGGGGTCCTAAATCCCTTTATCTCAACAGTAGGAACCAAACCCACCACCGATGCACAATTAGACTCTTCAACGTTTAATGGTGGAATGGTTCTCTAGATCTTGCGATCCGACCAAACGATTGATGGGATTTACATTTTCGTGTGAAGGCTCCTCCTTCAGTTCAGACGTTCTTTTTTTGCATTTTCTCTTATAGGTGGGACCGATACAAGATAAAAGTTGGTATAAACCAACTAGGTAACAAAGTGGGAAAAACTTAACTACTTGAGAAGGCTGAGCTTTGGATAACCCTTTCACTCTAGCATGCAGACAATGATTCTCTACCACAATCCTAGTAGTAATACGTTAACCTGTTGGTGTTCCAATTATTGAGGGAGGCACGATTATCAGAAGAAAACATATATGCAATAAACGACGGAAATAAAAATAATCCCCTTAGTTCTAATCATCAATAACATACTAACACAACAACTTATTTTTCATCATTAAAGACAAGAACTGTAAAAAACATTGAATCAGATAACTTATCAATAGATTTAGAAGCTCTTACTCGTTACAACATCCATTCATGAGATGAAATCATAAATAATTCTTCTTCATATTCAATCATACACACTTTTGATGAAAAATACAAACTTGTCTCTGGTCCTAAACAAGACTTCTCAATTAAGGCATCTCTGAAATAGTTCTTTACAAATCCAAAAATGATGGTCTTTGCAACAACCATCGACCTTTTTCTAACAGGTCAATCCTCTTATTTATAACATACTATTAACTAAAAATAACTATTAAAAGTGTAGCTAAGTAAAACAAAAATCGCCACATATCACTTCTTTTGTCAGTCTTCAAAGAGTCATCAAATGATCTCACTCGAGCAGATGACTCTTCTCATACTCCGACCATTTGACAAAGATATCCTCGCATGTGTTAGCATACGGGAATATATGTTGTTCAAATGGGGCCAAAATGATCTCTCTTATCTCTACTTCCTGTGCCTGATACTTGACTATTCTAACACTTAACTGCTACAACATGGTTCAATCTTTGATCGGGTGTTCCATGAACTGTTGCACTTCTCCTAGTGCCATTTCCACCACCTTTGCTACCTCTGAAACCCATGATGAGTCTTATTCAACATGTAATTTGACTATGTTGCACAAGTCAAAAAACTCCTCAGGTGTGCTGAATTTAGGGAGGTCAATGTCCCTCATTGCTCGATTGATCTTGGCCCAAATGTTTTCTCACTCGGCCCATTTCTCTCAAATTTCCCGATGAGTTTCTTGAGCCATTTTTACCCAATATTCGACCGACTTCTTTATGCGGTCGATGCTGCTTTCCCTGAGTACCCGATCGCCATTCTCTTCATTATCTCGACAATGTTGAACCGTGTTGATGTAGTCGATCCTTTCCATGGCTTGGTGTGATTTCTCATACCAAATTTCCATATCCTTGCATGTTGTGAGTGCCATGAGGGTGTCTTCTTGAAGCTCGACTATCCTTGCAATGAATAGGTGTCGCTGATATGTAAATTTACTGTAGGTCTCCTGGAATTCGCTCCTCAGGAACACTACAGCCTGTGTGGTGTCTTGGTAATATTTTTCCAAATGGAGTAGATGTTCCAATTCCTTCAGAGTAGAGGCCAACACCTATTCATCCCCTTTTTCTTTGTCTAGGGTGGCTTCTATGATTTCCATCCCTATGCTGATAAGTTCATATTTCTTGGCATGCTCTGCGTTGATTTGTTTTTCCTTTGTAATGATGAGGATGGAGTGATCTAGAGTAATCCTCCTCTTCTTGGTGGTTCTCTGCATGATAAATTTCCTTTTCTAGTCATAGGAGATGGCAGTTATGTCAGCAATGTCATCCACTGGTTCGGGGATTTGCTGATCTCCCCAGGTAAGCATATTTCCCAGGCCTCCAATGGTGTATATATGTTTGAGAATGGGTTCTTGAACCTCTTTCATGTGTTCCAAGGGTCCAACCTATGGTTGTTTCTCATCGGGAGTTTGAGTACCGGTTTAAATTGAAGCATCAGGGGTAGGCTCAATACTTACTTGATAATCCGTCATTGAGATGTCGATTTTATACTGTGGAGCTTCTTCTTTTTGTTCGCCTGATGTTGGCTGATCCGTCAGACTGTCCATTTGGGTTTCTAGTACATCGAGTATATCAGTGTCTAAGATAGTTTTGAACTCCTGTTCATTCTATGGGAGCCCCTGAATTTGAGCATCGGGAGCTGGGGAAGATGCCTTATGGGGCTCTCTTTCCTCTGTGATATGCACATGAGTCACCAGGGACACCTCTGAACTTTCTTCATCATCATAGATGTTTATCAATTCTCGGAGGGGGTTTGGTGCACTTTCTCTCCCTGATGTTCTTACTATCTTTGGCTGAGCTGAAACATCCCCCAGTGATCCAGACTATGGCTTTGTAACTTCAGGGTTACCTGACCCGGTGATTTCATCAATTTGTATTAGCTCAGGGCCGCTTGGACCTACCTGGATTTCATCTAGGTTTTCAGTAGGGGCCCTTGTCATTCCTATAAGTTTTGGGTCATCTTACAGTTGATCAATTACTTGCTGCACCTTTTCTATCATGATAAATCCCATTTCCCATGCATTCTATGTCATAGGAAATCCTTTATCCTGCACCGGAGCCACCAGGGGAACCTTTGTTTCTTCTGCCATTATGATTTATTCCCTGGATCTGAGGGCCTCTTAAGCCAATTTATCTATGTTCATTTCCTATTCATCCAGGCTCATGGCCCTAAACTTGGTCATTTTGGGGTTGACGATCCTTGCTACCACCTCGTCCTAGTCCTGGGCATTTTTCGTGAAGACTTCATCTTCAAATTTTCCATGGGCGTACGACCAGCAGGATGACACTTGTGAAGTGTGTTGCAAGACCAGGCCCTTTGGATCATGCTTGCAGAATTGGCCTGTCTGGAATCTAAACTTAAGCTAGCTCAACCCTTCTTGTTTGTCTTGAGTTGTATCTTTAACCAAGTAGAAACCTACATGGAAACCATAGGGAATGAATGCATGCTTCTTTTCCTTGACTAGGGTGGCATTGTAGCCTTGCAAGATGGTTTGATAACATATTTCTCCTACTACAATCTGGTCCAGGACATGAGATGGTAATATATGTGGTGCTCTGGTGGCCTCAAACACCCTGATGTAGGTGTCGTGCTCGTCCAAGTACCAGTGGCCTATTTTGGAAATAATGTTCTTCGTCGTAGCCGATAGTCTCAGGAATTCATTATTAAAAATAATGAAATACATTCGTGCGATGAATTCATTGCATATGAGGGAGTAATACCTTTTGTACATGTTCTCCCATAGCACATTAGAATAGATGTGGACCAGGATCTCTGTGACATGCCAGTTTAGATTCATGTCGGTGAAGATGTTTCTAGCGCACATGACATCAAGCAAATATGAAGCCATGTACAAAATTGGTGTCTCTCCTTCCTTCAATGTCTGATCCTATTGTATAAAGATGCTTATTTGTTTAGAAATTCTTGCTCCCCAGTTGAAACCGCTCCCAGAGATCACCACTATGTAAGCCAAGGGCATCCATGCCTCTAAAAATCTGGAGCAATCCTTCTCTCCATATAATTGGTAGATGAGATCCATCAAACAGATGTATGGCTCCCTTAAATTGGCCATCCCATACCAGCCAGTGCTCTAGTTTGTGTACTTCTTGTCCTCCCTCTACCATGATTCCATCACCCAACTAGTGTTGTGGCGCTAGTAGAACTTCATGACAAAATCTATGTTTAGCCACTCCTCAGGATCTCTAATCTTGTAGTATTTCTGAACTTTCACCGGTAAGAACACTTTGACACACCCACCATTTTCATCGTTGATCAAACATTTTTGTGTGTCTTTTTGGTTAATGAGCCACTTTAGGAGTTCAATACAGGGAAAAATAGGGGTTTTTCTCACCACCATATGTAGGTATGACCATCGAATGTTCATGAACACTTCATCTTTGAGCGCTCTTACATTTGGATCACTGTGTGGGATATATTTTGGGTATTCCTCTTGATTGATCTTGTTAAAGAGTTCTCCCCAATGTGGGAGTGCCATATTGGACCCTGTGCTTGCCTCTATATCTCCAAAGGCCAGAGGCTGGATGAAAACCTTCTTCGTCACTATCTTAATGACAAGTTCTTGCCTCAGAGTGTATTCTAATTATTTTGCGGGCCCTGGAGAGGAGCCCTCGCCTACTTCTAGTTATTTTAGCTTCAGTGCCCTCGACGATCATATGGTGGTTGGATTTCTTAGCGACATTGTTCCTGCAACTAAAATAAACCTTCAGAGACTGTGTAAAGAACAAAACCGAATAGAAAACACATAATTTTCAGCCATGTAAAATTTACATACTTGGATAGATACCTGTGAAGCTCACTAAAGCCTGGTTATTATGATACTCATGGGATCTCTTCAGCCTTCAAATTAATCGTCTTGCTTCTTCGTATTCTCTAAATTTCCTTTCATGTAGAATGATTTAATTTACAACGGCTCAAGAGAATTTAAACCAAGGAATAATTCACCATGTTACATCAACCATTCAATTCGGGTGATGAGTGAAGCTTAAACAAATCTGTTGCTAAATGTCTACAACTTAAATTCATCATGGGTTGATGGTAGAGGCACGGGGGTAATGTGGGATTTGGTATTAATTATCCCCTTAAATTCTCAAAATTCAATCGTATCTAACGCTAAAACGTCCCATCATGTCGCTATCTGAGTGGGTGGATCGGGAATCGGGGATGTGCTATAATAGTTTTTGTTGATGTCCTTCTGCAAAATCTCTGACGCCGATCAATCTCACTGTACCATGATGTTGTGGCAAAGATGAATCGGAGGTGTGACTTGGACCTAGGGAACCTGTTAGCACTAGAAGTCACCTTTGGACTGCGGCAAAGGCAAGCCCAATACCCGTCAATTTTATGTCACAATGAATAAATTTAAAGGGGGTCTAATGCACACAGACTCAAGATAATATCACTTTAAGTCAGAAAACTGGGCTGATATGTGAGAACATGTGAGGTCTTGATCCAAATTCAATCAGTAAGTTGTAGTGAGGGTGAGTAGGGTGAAGAACTTGAGGAGAAAACATAGAGGTATTCTATGGACATCCGGTCTTCCAGCAACCTAAGGTGGAAAATCTTCAAATACAAGATCCTCTTGAATCCGAAACTTCAGGAAACTGAAAACGCCATAACAATACTGCAATCAAACATACATTACAATACAATTATCACAACTCAACTGGATCTTCCATGCCTGATTCTTTAGTGTCATAAGAAAAAGAGATCAAAATAAATTTGACTGTCATTAAACAACAAGTCTCAAATGGCCACACATAACCAGAGAACCAGAGGCTTCATTAAAACTTTACAAATCGAGAGCGTAGTTGAACCATCGAACATGAAAAAATATAAAAATAAATTATTTATACTTAGGACAACTCGCTCCCACTAGCAGGAGAATGCTCTAGTCATTTCCTTCAAGGCCCGACGTCTACATCTTCTTCTATCAAGCTGCACTTGCATTCTTCTGTTAGACACAAGATTAGATCGGTATGGGCTTTGCAGAAAAATCCATTGACAAGGGGAATTTGCACTGACACTCTGCCTCCATGACCAAATTTTCCATGCTTTCCATTTATGGGGTAAAATAAGGCTTCAACCACCTCCCCGATTTTCATTAACTACTTCCATAAGGATCG
>JASDQU010371076.1:50416-61357 GCA_032191745.1 Picea mariana
CGATCATGTCATTCCTTTTACTCCAAATGATCAACTCCAAATTCCAATCACGAGCGAACATAAATTAATGTTTTAATATTGTATTATTTAGACTCCATTGGCCATTGCACTGTAATCCTTAGCTCTCTCCTCTATGTTCCGACAAAATAAAAATTGTAATAAAAGTAAACATGTAATTATTCACATATTCCCGAGTTGATAAATTATGAGGTTTTATAAACTCAAATATTCGAACGTTGATAAATGGAAATATTCCATTAATAAAATTTCTTCAAGAGTGCCAAATTGTTTGAGAAAAGTATGAGTCTCATACCTAGGAAAAAAAAATTCCGGTTAAAAACTTTTAACAGAAGGGAGAAAATATCAATCTTCATTACTCACACACCAGGATAATAATTTATAGGTTGAAAATACATTAGTTTACAATCTTATGATTCAAATATTAGGGTATCTAAATGGTAACTTAGGAATTTATTGGTAATTACCAGAATTTACCATTTGTTCCAAATTTTCCCATAAATATAGAATTGCACATTCTCATTATAAATTTATCATAGTTATTTACTTGCCTTATTTTCCGTAGTATTTATATGCCATGGAAGTAAAAATCCTCTCTGGTAAAATATTGTGTTTATTAAAATTTACCAATCTCCTAATTACAAGCATTTCTTTACTCTTTCCCTTTGGATATCAATTTTACTATGTAACCTCAAGTAAAATTGGTTTCTTACCCAATTTAAAGGGAAATTTGATAATCCACAACATTTTAATTTCTAATTTCATTTTGTTTTCAATTCAAAAATTTAAAATGCATTCCCATTCTTTTCCTAATGTTGTGTTTGTAAGAATACTTTGCCTCTTCTCTAATGTGTGGCTTGTTCTCTTAATGTCAAACATGAATCTAATCTTCCTTCAACTCTGAGTATGGAGGATTTTCTAGACCAACAAAGAGGCTAAATTCCTATGCCCATCCTTCAAGTTTCTAACAGAAAATTGCACTTTCACAATTTCCAAGTTTATTTGTGATGACTATGGTCGCTGGAATATAGTAATATTTGAGGATTAGTTCATATAGACCAATACAGTTGATCAACCATCAATTTTCTCCAAATTGATTTAGAACCCATTACTAACAACTCTATTTTTTCTAAATAGGGGCATGCAGAAAACCAATGAAAAAATATGATATTCAAACTTTGCTTTGGATTTCCCATCCAACTAGGTAATCAGAATAACAAATTTCAACATTTAAACATGAAAAATAATTTCTACAAGTATCTAGCATATGAAGTCCCTATTATAAAATAACCTAGTCAAGAAAATACAAAACTCCAAAAAACACTTATTTGAAGCTTGGAATTAGTTTACAATTGTTGAGGGGTGTTCCTTTTTACACCCAACCATAGGAACAATTTCTCTTGGAGTATTTTACAAACTAGCCACCCCCTAGCTAGATCACGATTCCCTGAGAGAGAGTTTCTTCTTTTCCTCAACCGCAACAAGGGAAAAAGGATACTCTCCTTCTCCCACAAGAACCTGCCAGTCTAGTTTTATATCCACTAAGCAAGGGATCCCTCTATGATTGTTATTTCAATCACTCAAATTCTTTGCAGCCTTGTTTCTCAACTTGATTAGAAAACATTGCCCAATAGTTCCTGCACCCATAAAATTTTATTTTCTTAGTTTTCTTCAGAACTAGAGAGCCTCACATGCTCTACCTCTTCATAAATGGTCACCAAACCCATTGGTGTGCATTCTCTATCCTCTGCCCATGATTTTCCTTTATTTTCTTGCTTTCTACAACAATATTTTGTGGGTCCATTTCCCAATTTGTGAGTCAGAGTCCAAACCAGGTAGTTTCTAGATGGGTTACTCTTTCCATCCCATATTTGACTATTGGGGAAGACTTACCAACTACCAACTTCACTGGTAATTAAATTCTCTAGGACAAAGGACTATTCTGGGTCTAAGAAATTTAATTCTAGCAGAGTATTGTCCTGTCAGGGGTCATCTCAACCATTAATGGTTCCCCTCACCACTCCCTCTCATGCATCATAATCTACATTGGAAACACCTTCAATAGTTATGCAACAATTTCCATTTTGTTTAATAGCAGAAATAACTACATTACCTTCTATAGCAAAAGTTCATCATTTCCAAAATCCACAAATAACCAGTTTGTCCATAGTCTTTTAGCAACATACAATTATATTTACAGGATGGGGGAGACAAGGGTATTACATAGGTATTTTCTTACATGTGTCATTCATAGGTGTGTCCAGAAATAAAGGGAAATAAACTTAGGATAAGAACTGTTATCAAGAAACAATAATAAAATAAATGAAGTGTTTATGTGAATGTGGAGGTAGGGAAGGAGGTAAATCTTCATAAAAGGACTAAGTATAAGAAAGTAAATCTTTTTAAAAAGACTAAGTATTAAGAGACTACAAAAATACTAAGTATTAAGAGACTACGAGGTTACGTGAATGTGGAGGTAGGGGGATCGGGGTTACAGTAAGATGTTGTGGTAAGACTTAGTAAAAATGAGTTGTAAATGGTAAGAGGTTATGGAAAGGATAAGTATTAAGAGACTACATGGTTACGTGAATGTGGAGGTAGGGGGGATCAGGTTATGGTAAGATGTTGTGGTAAGGCTTATTAAAATGGAGTTGTAAATGGTAAGAGGCTACATGACTATGCACAAGTAGGACTATGCACAATCGAGACTGTAACAACCCAAATTGAACCCAAATTGGATTGTAGATGAAAAAGACAAAATCTCAGTGTTGTGAGTGGTCAAGCCCAGGTTTCAACTTTGAAACATGGCTTTGATACCATATGTAAAGCCTACTTATTTACGGATTCAAAATAAATAAATATTTTCAACAATCTCCTATTGAAATGACTGAAATTTATTATGTAGAGCCTGGTTATTTTTCAGGACTCAAAATAAATAAAAGTTTTCTAAAATCTCCTACTGAATTTAGTTTATAATTTATTTCATTATTTCTTTATACCAGAAATAAACAACAACATATTGATGATAACAACATAATGAGAACAACAACAATAGCATAATAACAAAAACATAGCAGCATATTAATGATAACATCGTAATAATATCAACAGTATAATGAAAACAACATTATAATACATACCTCCACCTTCAAGTTGGTTATCTAGTCCCTTTTCTATTTGATCCCATTCTTGTTCTTGCCCAGACTGAATATTAACCTCCCATCCAACTAGGAACCGCCTCTCTAACTCCCTAGCTCCAGGAATCCTTGCGGTTTCTTGGCCCCCGAGCCCAAAATTCCCAACAATAGCAGTGACCTGTGAGAGTTCCCCAAAACCATTTCTCCAATTTCCACATCCTCCTCTCCCCCATAGAAATTTAGAAATCCTCAAATGGAAATAAGATGCCTCTTCCAAGTCCTCCCCTTCTTTCTTATCCTCCTCTCTCAAATCCCCCTCATTAATTCCGAACAACCTTATCCCCCCCATTAATTACCAACAACCTTATCTCCCTGTTAATTCCCAACAACCTTATCTCCCCATTAGTTACTTCACTCACTTTTTAATAATAAAATAATAAAATACTTATTAATATATTTTAATAATTAATTAAATTTAAATTAAAAACTATGATAAAATTAATCAATTTGGGTTGTGCATAGTCGTGATTGTGAATAGTCTCGCTGTCCTGATTGTGTAAGACTTAGTAGGAGGATGGTGGATGAGGTAAGACTTAGTAAAAAAAGGAGTTGTAAAAATTTATAAGTTTTGAGGGAAGTATTGAGGGAGTGTTGAGTGGTCCTAAATCCCTTTATCTCAACAGTAGGAACCAAACCCACCATCGATGCACAATTAGACTCTTCAATGTTTAATGGTGGAATGGTTCTCCAGATCTTACGATCCGACCAAATGATTGATGGGCTTTACGTTTTCGTGTGAAGGGTCCTCCTTCAGTTCATATGTTCTTTTTTTGTATTTTCTCTTATAGGTGGGACCGATACAAGATAAAATTTGGTATAAACCAACTAGGTAACAAAGTGGGAAAAGCTTAACTACTGGAGAAGGCTGAGCTTTGGATAACCCTTTCACTCTAGCATGCAGACAATGATTCTCTACCACAAGCCTAGTACTAATACGTTAACCTGTTGGTGTTCCAATTATTGAGGGAGGCACGATTATCATAAGAAAATATATATGCAATAAACAATGGAAATAAAAATAGTCCCCTTAGCTCTAATCATCAATAACATACTAACACAACGACTTATTTTTCATCATTAAAGACAAGAACTATAAAAAACATTGAATCAGATAACTTATCAATAGATTTAGAAGCTCTTACTCGTTACAACATCCATTCATGAGATGAAATCATAAATAATTCTTCTTCATATCCATTCATACACACTTTTGATGAAAAACACAAACTTGTCTCTAGTCCTAAACAAGACTTCTCAATTAAGGCAGCTCCAAAATAGTTTTTTACAAATCCAAAAATGAGGGTCTTTGCAACAACCATCGACCTTTTTCTAATAGGTCAATCTTCTTATTTATAACATAATATTAACTAAAATAACTATTAAAAGTGTAGCTAAGTAAAACAAAAATCGCCACATATCACTTCTTTTGTCAGTCTTCAAAGAGTCATCAAATGATCTCACTTGAGCGGATGACTCTTTTCATACTCCGACCATTTGACAAAGATATCCTCGCATGTGTTAGCATACGGGAATCTATGTTGTTCCAATGCGGCCAAAATGATCTCTCTTATCTTTACTTCCTGTGCCCGATACTTGACTATTTTGGCACTTAACTACTCCAACATGGTTCGAGCTTTGATCGGGTGCTCCATGAACTATTACACTTCTCCTAGCACCATGTCCACCACCTTTGCTACCTCTAAAACCCATGATGAGTCTTGTTTGACATGTAATTTGACTATGTCTCACAAGTCGAAAAACTCCTCGGGTGTGTCAAATTCAGGGAGGTCGATGTCCCTCATTGCCTAATTGATCTTGGCCCAAATATTTTCTCACTCGGCCCATTTCTCTCGAATTTCCTGATGAGTTTCTTGAGCCATTTTTACCCAATATTCGGTCGACTTCTTTATGCGGTCGATGCTGCTTTCCCTGAGTACCCGCACGCCATTCTCTTTTGTATCTTGACAATGTTGAACTGTGTTGATGTAGTCGATCCTTTCCATGGCTTGGTGTGATTACTCATACCAAATTTCCATATCCTTTCAAGTCGTGAGTGCCATGAGGGTGTCTTCTTGAAGCTCGACTATCCTTGTAGTGAATAGGTGTCGCTCATATGTAAATTTACTGTAGGTCTCCTGGAATTCGCTCCTCAGGAACACTACAGCCTGTGTGGTTTCTTGGTAATATTTTTCCAAATGGAGTAGATGTTCCAATTCCTACAAAGTAGCGGCCAACTCCTATTCATCCCCTTTTTCTTTGTTCAGGGTGGCTTCTATGATTTCCATCCCTACGCTGATAAGTTCAGATTTCTTGGCATGCTCCATGTTGATTTGTTTTTCCTCTGTGGTGATGAGGATGGAGTGATCTAGAGTAATCCTCCTCTTCTTGGTGGTTCTCTGCATGATAAATTTCCTTTTCCAATCATAGGAGATGGCATGTATGTCAACAATTCCATCCACTAGTTTGGGGATTTGCTGATCTCCCCAGGTAAGCATATTTCCCAGGCCTCCAATGGTGTATATATGTTTGAGAATGGGTTCTTGAACCTCTTTCATGTGTTCCAAGGGTCCGGCCTATGGCTTTTTATCATCGGGAGGTTGAGTACCGGTTTAAATTGAAGCATCGGGGGTAAGCTCAATACTTACTTGATAATCGGTCATTGAGATGTCAATTTTCTACTATGGAGCTTCTTCTTTTTGTTCGCTTGACCTTGGCTGGTCCGTCAAACTGTCCATTTGGGTTTCTAGAACATCGAGTATCTCAGTGTCTAAGATAGTTTTGAACTCTTGTTCATTCTATGGGAGCCCCTAAATTTGAGCATCGGGAGCTGGGGAAGATGCCTTCTGGGGCTCCCTTTCCTCTGTGATATGCACATGAGTCACCAAGGACACCTCTGAACTTTCTTCATCATCATAGATGTTTATTAATTCTCAGAGGGGATTTGGTGCACTTGCTCTCCCTGATGTTCTTACTATCTCTGGTTGAGCTGAAATATCCCCCGGTGATTCAGACTATGGCTTTGTAACTTCAAGGTTACCTGACCTGGTGATTTCATCAATTTGTGTTAGCTCAGGGTCGCTTGGACCTACCTGGCTTTCATCTGGGTTTTCAGTAGGGTCCCTTGTCATTCCTATAAGTTTTGGGTCATCTTGCAGCTGATCAATTACTCGCTGCACCTTTTCTATCATGTTAAATCCCCTTTCTCGTGCATTCTATGCCATAGGAAATCCTTTATCCTACACCGGAGCCACCAGGGGAACCTTTGTTTCTTCTGCCATTATGATTTCTTCCCTAGATCTGAGGGCCTCTTAAGCCAATTTATCTATGGTCATTGCCTATTCATCTAGGCTCATGGCCCTAAACCTGGTCATTTTGGGATCGACCATCCTTGCTACCACCTCGTCCTAGTCCTGGGCATTTTTCGTGAAGACTTCATCTTCAAATTTGCCATGGGCGTATGACCAGCAGGAGGACACTTGTGAAGCGTGTTGCAAGACTAGACCCTTTGGATCATGCTTGCAGAATTGGCCTGTCTGGAATCTGAACTTAAGCTAGATCAACCCTTCTTGTTTGGATTGAGTTGTATCTTTAACCAAGTAGAAACCTACATGGAAACCATAGGGAATGAATGCCTACTTCTTTTCCTTGACTAGGGTGGCATTGTAGCCTTGCAAGATGGTTTGATAACATATTTCTCCTACTAAAAGACAGTCCAGGACATGAGCTAGTAAGATATGTGGTGCTTTGGTGGCCTCAAACACCCTGATGTAGGTGTCGTGCTCATCCAAGTACCAGTGGCCTATTTTGGAAATAATTTTCTTGGTCGCAGTCGATAGTCTCAGGAATTCATTATTAAAAATAATGAAATAAATTCATGTGATGAATTCATTGTATATGAGGGAGTAATACCTTTTGTACCTATTCTCCCATAGCACATTAAAATAGATGTGGACCAGGATCTTTGTGACATGCCAGCGAAGATGTTTCTGGCACACATGACATCAAGCAAAGATGAAGCCATGTATAAAATTGGTGTCTCTCCTTCCTTCAACGTCTAATCCTATTGTATAAAGATGCTCATCTGTTTAGAAATTATTTCTCCCTAGTTGAAACCACTCCTGGAGATCGCCACTGTGTAAGCCAAGGGCATCCATGCCTCTAAAAATCTGGAGTAATCCTTTTCTCCATATAATTGGTAGATGAGATCCATCAAATAGATGTATGGCTCCCTTAAATTGGCCATCCCATACCAGCCAGTGCTCTAGTTTGTGTACTTCTTGTCCTTCTTCTACCATGAGGCCATCACCCGACTAGTGTTGTGGCGCTCGTAGAACTTCACGACAAAATCTATGTTTAGCCACTCCTTACGATCTCTAATCTTGTAGTATTTCTAAACTTCCATCGGTAAGAACACTCGACACACCTACCATTTTCATCGTTGATCAAACATTTTTGTGTGTCTTTTTGGTCAATAAGCCACTTTAGGAGTTCAATACATGGAAAAATAGGGGTTCTTCTCACCACCATATGTAGGTATGACCGTCGAATGTTCATGAACACTTCGTCTTTGAGCGCTCTTACATCTGGATCACTGTGTGGGATATATTACGGGTATTCCTCCCGATTGATCTTGTTAAAGAGTTCTCCCCAATGTGGGAGTGCCATATTGGACCCTGTGCTTGCCTCTGTATCTCCAAAGGCCAGAGGCTAGATGAAAACCTTCTTCATCACTATCTTAATGATAAGTTCTTGCCTCAGAGTGTATTCTAATTATTTTGCGAGCCCTGGAGAGGAGCCTTCGCCTACTTCTAGTTATTTTAGCTTCGGTGCCCTCGACGATCATCTGGTGGTTGGATTTCTTGGTGACATTGTTCCTGCAACTAAAATAAACCTTCAGAGACTGTGTAAAGAACAAAACCGGATAGAAAACACATAATTTTCAGCCATGTAAAATTTACATACTTGGATAGATACCTGTGAAGCTCGCTAAAGCCTGGTTATTATGATACTCATGGGATCTCTTCAGCCTTTGAATTACTCGTCTTGCTTATTTGTATTCTCTGAATTTCCTTTCATGTAGAATGATTTAATTTACAACAGCTCAAGAGAATTTAAACCAAGGAATAACTCACCATGTTACATCAGCCATTCAATTCGGGTGATGAGTGAAACTTAAAAAAATATGTCGTCAAATCTCTACAACTTAAATTCATCATGGGTTGACGGTGGAGGCATGGGGGTAATGTGGGATTTGGTATTAATTATCCCCTTAAATGATCAAAATTCAATCATATCTAACACTAAAACATCCCATCATGTCGTTGTGTGAGTGGGTGGATCGGGGATCGGGGATGTGCTATAAAAGTTTTCGTTGATGTCCTTCTGCAAAATCTCTGACGCCGATCAATCTCACTGTACCATGATGTTGTGGCAAAGTTGACTCGAAGGTGTGACTCGGACCTAGGGAACCTGTTAGCACTAGAAGTCACCTTTGGACTGTGGCAAAGGTAAGCCCAATACCCATCAATTTTATGTCACAATGAATAAATTTAAAGGGGGTCTAATTGACATAGACTCAAGATAATATCTCTTTAAGTCAGAAAACTAGGCTGATATGTGAGACCGTGTGAGGTCTTGATCCAACTTCAGTCAGTAATTTGTAGTGAGGGTGAGTAGGGTGAAGAACTTGAGGAGAAAACATAGAGGTCTTCTATGGACATCCGGTCTTCCAGAAACCTAAGGTGGAAAAGCTTCAAATACAAGATCCTCTTGAATCCGAAACTTCAGGAAACTAAAAACGCCATAACAATACCGCAATCAAACATACATTACAATACAGTTATCACAACTCAACTGGATCTTCCATGACCGAGTCTTTAGTATCATAAGAAAAAGAGATCAAAATAAATTTGACTGTCATTAAACAACAAGTCTCAAATGGCCACACATAACCAGAGAACCAGAGGCTTCATTAAAACTTTACAAATTGGGAGCGTAGTTGAACCATCGACCATGAAAAAATATAAAAATAAAATATTTATACTTAGGACAACTCACTCTCACTAGAAGGAGCACGCTCTAGTCATTTCCTTCAAGGCCCGACATCTACATCTTCTTATATCAAGCTGCACTTGCATTCTTCTGTTAGACTCAAGATTAGATCGGTATGGGCTTTGCAGAAAAATCCATTGATAGGGGGAATTTGCACTGACACTCTGCCTCCACGACCAGCTTTTCCATGCTTTCCATTTATGGGGTGAAATAAGGTTTCAACCACCTCCCCCATTTCCATTAACTACTTCCAACAGGATCCGGGGTGAAATCTGACACCCATGAATGTTCCAGGAGATGTTCACGGCTCCTTCAAGTTAATCATGGTGCCTTGAGACCACGTATATCTTCCTCTGTGAAAAATAAGAACGCCCTTGGATTCTAGAGTGGCTCCTCTCCATCACTTCATGCGGCCTCAGGCTGTGACCTTGTTAGCACTCTGTAATTTTCCCAAGGCTGTGTAATTTTCAAAACCACTTCGAGTCTTGGATCTAGCCCTCCAAGACTCAGAGAGGGATCTCTCTGTCTGATATAACTTTGTTTTAATAGGTATTAGGATATTTATGCAAGTATGGGGTTGGGGTTTTTGAAATATTTAGATGAGGATGTGGTTGATGAGTTTCTCAGATCACCATTGGGCTATGGGGTCTGTTTATAAGATAATGATCAAGTCAGATCTAGAGGTAAATGTCTCCACAGGGCTAGATAGTAACAGGTGTTGGATAATCTTAAGATTGAATGGTGTCGATTGAGGAAGAAATGGGGGAGGAAAACTGAGCAAATGAGCAATTAAGAATTCATAAACTAAGCTTTAGAAGAAAACATAAAGATTACCAAAGGATTAGATGCAAAGTATTCACCAATAAATTCTGCTCTATTACTATCATTCGATAATAGGAAATTGAAAACAAATGGCATGATAATTGGAAGAAAAAACTTAACACAGAAGAGGAATGCCACCAACGCTGCTACACAAGAATCCGGTAAGTCATCTTCTCTATTATTGTTTAGTCATTCAAAAATTACAGACAAAAACCTCCTGGAGTAGCAAGGCCCACAGTCCAGCCAAAAGGGAGAAACTTCACACAGGTCAAACCCTTTTACATGAAAATCCTCTAAATAAATAGGATAGAATTCCTCATAAGTTTTTAGAGTTGTTTTTAACCGCCTCGGCCAAAAATAGCCACAAATCCCACTAAATCTGGAACTGCCTTCCATGAAAGATGGGCCTAATTTCTGCGAAAAAGGGGGTCCGAACAGACATCGTTTTCTCTTCAACGTTGATACCTGGGAAACAAATGAAGGATGTTAATGTATATGGGAATGTTCTGGACAAAATCCTCCTTCTGTTTCTCCAAATTTGCCTCCAGCTGGCCGTAACAACTCTTATAAGATCGGGACTATAACATAAAAACCAAAAATCCGAAAAAAGGGCCTCGAAGATGGATTTGATTCTCCCTGCTCATGGCACCTGTGAAAAAAATGAGAGAGTTTTTTGTTCTTCATCCCATTACGGAGAAAAATGTCTCTCTGTTTTTCAAAATTCGAATTATTCTGCTCGCAAACTGCTTTGAAAGTTGACTGGTCAAAATGCTGCGAAAGCGATTTTTTCGGGGGCAGAGTGGTATTCCGGCCCCCCCCTGAGGTGGTAAGTGGTTTTAGGGGGGGGTCCGCT
>JASDQU010371076.1:62615-89088 GCA_032191745.1 Picea mariana
TAGAAACCACAACCCCACAAGACTTTGAAAAGTTTATGTGATAACATTTGGCTCCACAAGGGATGGCATGCTCCTTGTGAGCTACCAAGAAAAGTAGTTCCGGTGACTTAGTATTGGGTTATGGAGTCTAGCTATTAAAACAAAATAAACATAAAAATAGGAATGATATTTACAATGGTGGGACGCCGACTGTGGCTTCAAGAAAAAAAAATTCTTAGGAAATGCCCATTAATAGGGCAACCAAAAACTTCATTAGCTTCCAAAATTTGCAACTTGTAAGTATTATTACGGAATATCTTAGAGATTCAAAAGGGGCTAATCCACAAGGAATCAAATTTACCATGCTTTCCTTTGTCCTTCTTTGGTGCATCCCATTTTAGCAGTAGATCTCTCAGCTAGAAATATTCTTTTCTTACTTTCCTGTCAAAAGCCTTCTTGATCTTTTGTTGATGCTCATGTGATTTGTCCATGTTGTCCCTTAACCAAGTTTTGAGGAACACTTGGTCATATTTGACTATTTTTGGGACTTCGACAGCCTTTCAAAGATGGAGCACCAGGCAAAGCAGAGATCACAGGATCTCGGTCCAATTTTGGGCCCCTTTTAAGGTTTTTGGGTTAATGTAATGGGAAAGGGATGTTGGTTCGTGGGTTTACCCACGTTCAGGCCCACTTTTGTAATGTATATATAGAAGGATAGGCAATGTAAGAAGTAGCAGATGTGATTTCTTAGTAAAATTGGTAGTGCATCTATGTGATGTCAAATAAGTGCTCTGTGCGAATTGTGTAAGGCTTGCAAGGCTTAGTGCAAGTTATTGTGTGGTGGATATAGAAAGCTAAGTGTTGTAACACAAGGAAGAAGGATCTAGAAAGCTGCGCAAATATTCTATCCTATGCGAAGAAGGGTTTTGGAGGCTTTGTGCTTGTAATAGCTTGAAGTCGATAATAAAGAAGAATATCTTGTGGACGTAGCCCCAGGGGGGGGTGAACTACGTAAATCTGTGTGTTATGCTCTGTGCCTTGGTTCAATCTGTTTATCTTTTCTTATGCTATGTGCTTTGATGTATTCCCTTATGCTCTGTGCTTCTTAGATATATATGATTGTTAGATCTGATGTGTATGAGGATGCTTAGTGCTGATCTACTAGATCTAATCTAGGTTGCTATGGTTAAGTGCTGAAATACTGTAGATCTTAGTGTACACCACGAAGCTTTGTGTTGTTTGCGAAGTATAATAAGGCTTAAATATTGATGAATAATCTATGCTACGTGCCCTGTAAAAGATATAATCACAGATCTGTGTCCTAGCTATGTTTGTAGACACCTGAGTATTGCAACCACCCCTTCCTCTACCTCGGTTGAAACTTCATCTTCTTCACAGGTGTTGCCAAAAGGGCTGGTAGTTAGGGTTTTGTTTGTGTGCTATTGTAGCATTGAACCATGGCTTTTCCCCTGTGCCAACAAATGGTTCCGTTGTCGAGACCTGAAACTGTGATTTCTGGGAACTAGAGAAGAAGAATCTTTGTGCAAAGGAAGCTCTGTGTGTGGATCTGTGCCCTAGTGTGCAGTACTTTACTTGATCCAAGAATATTTGTGCCAAGAAAGAAAGGTCAGATCTGAAGAAAAGAGGTCAGATCTGCAAGAAAAGAGGCTGATACTGAAGAAAAGAGGCAAGATCTGAATGCTTTGTACTATAAGAAAGGTAAAAGTGGAATTTTCTAATCTCTATGCTATGATAAAGGTAAGAATGTTCTATATTTGAAAGCTTTGTGCTCTGTAGAAGTAAAATAATTGAAATTTTTTGTTTCTAGAGCATGGGTCTAGGCATGTTTGATATATTTTTTCCTAGCTTAAAACCTTGGGCATTAATAGATGAAAGAAAGATTGATATGAATAGATTTGATAAGTATAATGATAGATATGTTATACCTATGCATAGAAAGAATGTTTGGACTAACAAAAGGATGCAGGATCCTAGAAAGATTTTTTTTCAGGCTAGCTACCATGATCCTGGTGCGCATTACAAAAGAAGTTGGGGATCATTTAAGAAAAAGAGAGGATTGACCCTATGTTATAGTTGCAGAAAACCAAGCCATCTAGCTAAGGAATGCCCTAGTGGAAAACCCAATTGTCTCTGTTGCAAGGCTTTGGACCATGGAGTATTGGATTGCCCTAGAATGATTGCTAGGATTGAAAGAATGAATTTGCATGAAGAAACCCCAGGATAGCCCCAGAAATAGCAGAACCCCAGAAAGAATCAGAGAATACAGATGAAAGAAACCTATGGCGATGTCGAGAAGGGAACACGAGGCTACAAGGTAGCCTCTATTCAAAGTAGTGCAATGCACCTTTCCTGTCAACTGATCGTAGGGAAGCTATTTCGTAAGAACTGGCCCACCCAAGTGGCTGGATTCATAGTTGATCTCGCAGGGAAGTGCACAGAGGGACTACAGATGAATTGGGCAAAGTATTTGTTGAATCAACTAGAGGTTGATTGCAAATAAGCCCAGGATTAGGGGCATGAATTTCATTTCAGCTGGCTCTTGATACTTATATCTTTCGTTGCATGGGAGCTACTAGAAGGTGCAACCTTTCCCGACATTGACCCCTTTAAACCATTGGCCGTGAAGTTTAGTACACTGTGGTACTCGAATGACATGAACAAGCAGTGGAAATCCAATGCCATACTTCATACCTACTACACCCAGTTGAAGCTTTCCATCCAGTCCGAGCCACGCATGACCTTGAATACTTTACACAGGTTTCAACCTTTGATAAAGTTCAGTGCAGACCACCATTTTATATATCACAACATGCGTTGATGAGAACAAGAAACAACTTCAGTCTTACTATACGCTGATAGAATAAGACCTCGAGGAGATCACCAAGGAATGGTCGGTAGACCTCCTTATTCTAGCAGACCCCACAGAAGTATCTAACATTGACAGCCTAGAAGCTACACAGAATACACCTAGGCCCAGTAAGACAAAGAAAACAAAGCAGACAAAGAAGGATGAGGAAATTCAAGATGTAGAAAGTAGATCTTTAAGAACATCATCCATTACACTAGAGAAAGGAGGTAATGGTGAAGACTTAGAGGAAGTCGAACATAGGCCAGGTGACGAAGTAGAGATCATAAATAAAAGGAAGGGTTCACCTCTGAAACCTTCATCCTGGAAGAAATCAAAAGCACCCATGACTAAGCTGAAAACCACACTCACTCCAAATGACTTTAGTTTTCTCATCGCAACTATGAACGAAGCCATAGAAGATATAACAGATAAGCAGGAAACTAAGAAAGAGACAATATACAACATAATTGAGATCGAGCTCCAAGGAGTACAACAAGCTCTCCAGTCTAGCCGCGTAGTCTCTTATGCGCCCCTGCTAGAAGGAACAATAGAAGAAGGAAATGAACCAGTTCAACTCCGCAAGATTGCTGACACAGTCGAAGTATGCCTTTGAAAGGCACAGGAAGAAACAACGCAGGCCACCTAGGCCTTAAAGAAAGCACAGGAGGAAATCATGGAACAACGTCGAGTTGCGCAACAAGAGAAGTACACTCTCCAAGTGAAATTTGAAGAAGACAGAGTGAAGATCCAAAAAGAGAAAGAGAAGTTGCTCGCAAAGTAGATTGGGATTGAAGAAGCATTCAATAGAGCATTTCACTCTATGATCATCTTAGAACAGAAGGCAGAGTACCCCATAGAACACCAAGTGATGACGCTTTTTGAATTTATTCAATAAATTCAACAAAGAGTCATGGACTTAGAACTTCAGACCATACCACAGACCCCATAATAAATGCGCGACCAATGAGAAATAACTGCCCAGAGCACCGTAGAAAGGATTAAAGCACTCACTGTGGAATGCAAATAGTTGAGTAGAAAAAGTGCGCAGATCTATGAGAACTTAACCGAGAACCTAGAATTGCATAAATTGGAGTCGCAACTCCAAGAGGCGAAGTACGAAGCCGAAAATCTATAGGTGCATATGAAGGCCCTGTCACTCATAGAGAGAATGAAGAGGTTTCTAGAGCAACCAACAACCCAACAAAAGATTCACACGCTTCAAAGTAAAGTAATGGAAGTCTCTCAATGACTTCAACAAGTGTAAGAAAAGGCATGCCAACTATTTGTTGAAGTTGAAAACCAAGGAATAGAACTTGAACAGGTTGTGAATATAGCAGAATAATGCCTAGAAGCACTGGTGAATGAGGCACTCATCTAGGAGTTCACCAAGCAAGAGGAAGTAGCAATGCGGCAAGTCAAAGTAGCTTGATCCAAGCTTGAGGAATTTGAAGCATAATTGGTCAGACCTAAGTGACTAGAGATGAGTCACAGGTGAGTGTTGGGGGCATGTTGGCCCTTGACCAAGTTTTGAGGAACACTTGGTCATATTTGACCATTTTTGGGACTTCGACAGCCTGTCAAAGATGGAGCATCAGGAGAAGCAGAGATCATGGGATCTCAGTCCACTTTTGGGCCCCTTTTAGGGGTTTTAAGTTAATATAATGGGAAAGGGATGTTTGCTCGTGGGTTTACGCATGTTCAGGCCCACTTTTGTAATGTATAAATAGAAGGATAAGAAATGTAAGAAGTAGCAGATGTGATTGCTTAGTGCAATTGGTAGTGCATCTATATGGTGTCGAATAAGTGCTCTATGCGAACTGTGTAAGGCTTGCAAGGCTTAGTGCAAGTTACTGTGTGGTGGATATAGAAAGCTAAGTGTTTTAACGCAAGGAAGAAGGATCTAGCGAGCTACACAGATCTTCTTTCCTATGCGAAGAAGGGTTTTGGATGCTTTGTGCTTGTAACAAATTGAAGATGATAATAAAGAAGAAGATCTTTTGGACGTAGCCCCAGGGGGGTGAACCACGTAAATCTATGTGTTATGCTCTGTGCCTTGGTTCAATGTGTTTACATTTTCTTATGCTATGTGCTTTGATGTATCCGCTTATGCTCTGTGCTTCTTAGATATATATGATTGTTAGATCTGATGTGTATGAGGATGCTTAGTGCTGATCTACTGGATCTGATTTGCATTACTATGGTTAAGTGTTGAAATACTGTAGATATTAGTCTACACCATGAAGCTCTATGTTGTCTGTGAAGTATAATGAGGGTTAAATAATGATGAATGATCTATGATACGTGCCCTGTAAAATATATAATCACAAATATTTGTCCCAACTAAGGTTGCAGATACCTGAGTCTTGCAACCACCCCTGCCTCTACCTCGAGTGAGACTTCATTTGCTTCGCAGGTGTTTCCGAAAGGGTAGGTAGTTAAGGATTTGTTGGTGCACTGATGTAGCATTGAACCCCAGGTCTACCCCTATGCCACCAGTATAGTATCTGCTCCCTAGTCTGTTGCACTTCTACCAGCTGCAGTATCCTCCTGACCATGTCATCAGGTTCTCCTTGGTAGTCCTGGAAATTTTTTTCCACTGGCAAGGCGATTTGAGAAGGAAATATGGCCTCAATTCCATACACAAGCTGAAAAGGAGAGAACCCAAGAGATCGTTTTTTTGTCACTTTGTCAGCCCACAGAGCAAATTTGATCTTTAAATCCCATGCTTTCTTGTTGTCCTCCAACAGTCTTTTAATAATTTTTATAAGGTTCTTGTTAGAGGAGTCTACCAGTCCATTCCCTTGGGGATAATATGGATTTGAGTGAATCAATTCAATTCCAAACTGTTCACAAAACTTAGTCAAGGGTTTGGCTCTGAACGATGCAGTGTTGTCAGTGAAATTTTTTTCCAGACATCCAAACCTTGCTATAATATCCTCCAGAAAACCAATGATTACTTTGTGAGAATAACTCCTTGTGGGAATAGCCTCTATCCATTTGGTGAAGTAATCTGCCACTGTTAAGATCCACCTATGCTGACCACTTGAAGAAGGATGAATTTTCCCAATAAAATCTAAGCTCCACTGCTAAAAGGGTCCTGAAGCTACCACAAGCTTCAATGGCAAAGACTTGAGTTGTTACTTCCCGAAGAATTTCTGGCATTTAACACAAGCCCTGATATTTGCACAGACATTGGTGAATAGAGTAGGCTAGAAATACCCATCCCTGAGAATATTATAGGCTGTGGTCCTCCATAAGTGATGTCCCCCACAGAGGCTACCATGAAAATCAAACATAATTTTTTGGGCTTCCTGTGGGTCTAAACATCTCATAAGCACTCCTATGATTTCTTTGAGCTTTAAATCTCTTGCCTTGTTTTTCCCCATTCTATCAGGAGGTCTCAATTCTTGCAGAAAAAATAAAATCTCTTTGTACCAGGTGCATTATGCCAATGGAGGGATGACCTGTGGGCTTGTATGACACAACTTAGCTTGTTGATTTTCTGAGTGGGTGTTGATGAAGTCAACCCCCAAAATTTTACAATTAGACTCGGCCAATAGCTTGGCTAAACCTTGGCCTTTAGCTAGTTTGGTGGGATTTATTTCCAGATCAAATTCAAGGATCTTGGCAATCCACTTGCTCCTTCTTCCATCTATGTCAAGATGAATGAGAATGTCCTTCATAGAAGTTGAAGGAACATATACAATGATATTTGAATGCAGAACATAAACTCTGAAATATTTGAGAGATATTACCAAGGCATAAGCTTGTTTCTCCATGATTTCATATTTCACCTCTACATCTCTTAGTGATCTGCTGAAAAATTAAATTGGCTGCTCCAATCCTTCAATGTTTTTATGCAATAATGCAGCTGCTACTGTATCAAAAGAAGCAAAAGAAAAAATCAGAAAATATTTGGTGTAATTAGGACTGATAAGCATGGGTGCCTTAGTCAAGGCCTTATTGATTTGATTGAAGTAATTTCTGGACTCAGTAGTCCATTTTACTTCATTCCCCTTCCCGAAAATGGTTGTAATATGATTCACCAATTCAACAAAATTTGAAACAAACCTTCTCAGAAAATTGATCTTGCCTAGGAAAGACTAAAATTCCTTCCGGGATCGAGGAAGTGACAAGGTTTGGATAGCTTCTACTCTGCTTGAATCAATCCTGACCCCCTCAGCTAATACTATGTGCCCCAACAGTTTTCCCTCTCACATGGCAAATAAATATTTCTTGGGATTTAGGGAGAGACCAAACCTTCTGCATTTTAGGAAGACCCTTCTTAGATGTCGGCAATGTTCTTTATCATATCTGGAGAATACTTTAATGTCATCGATATATATGACAACAAATTTATCCCTTTCTCTAATGAAAGTGATGTCCATGGCTTGTTGGAAGGTTGATCCTGCGTTCATCAATCCAAAGGGAGTTTTGGCATACATGAATGTGCTCCAAGGGGTGGTGAATTTTGTCTTCTCTCTGTCCTCGGGTAAGACAAAAATATGATTGTAGCTAGAAAATCCGTCAATCATGGACATCTTGGATGCACCTGTTACCCTCTGCAATATTTGTTCCATCTTCGACAAAGGGTAATTTTCCTACTTAGAGATTCTGTTTAGGTTCCTGAAATCGACACATATTCTAATTTCTCCATTCTTCTTTCTTACTAGGACCAGGTTGGCCACCCATTCATAATATCTCAACGGGACAATGATTTGGGTGTCCAATAGCTTCTTTATCTCCCTGTCCATAATAGGCAGCAACATAGGATATATTTGTCTTAATTTCTACCTAAATGGTTTGGCCTCCTCCTTCAAAGGGATCTTATGCTCAATGACACGTGTGTCGTATGTTCTGAGATCTTCATATGTCCATGAGAACACATCAAAAAACCCTTTCAATAGCTCATCATATTCGACCTTCTACTCCTTTGAAAGGTTGCTTGACAACTTGACAAACTTAGGATTTTCCTTTGTACCAATGTTGCATTCAGATATGTCAGCATCATCAAGTGGCCTTGTAGTTTTCACTGCAACATCATTACTATAAAAAATTATTTCCAAAGGAACTAGTCCCTTCAGAATGTGATTGCTTGGTAACTGCACAATTTGATGATTAGCAATTTTCTTTAAAAATACATCAGCATGGAGATCATTTTTAGAATCATAATCTTGATCTATGTGTAATGCAGAAAATTCATCAACACTTTCCAAGAACCTCTTGATTTTAAGATCATCCTTGAATACCTTCTGGGATAGGACCTTTGGCCAATGGTGAGGGATTCTGTGTTTTCTTCTCCTTTTTGTTGTTCACTACATCTTTAGCAAGCTTCTCTGCTTTGGAAGGCTGATCAGGGACATCAGACTTCCCTTCTTTCTTATTAGACCTAAGGTTATATTTATTGGGATTACTGTTGGTGTTGTCCCCTTCACTCAAATAATTTATTTGGATGTCCATGAGGAACTCTTCATATGTAGATTGAGTTAAATGGGGAAAAGGGGAGGTGTCTCTAAGACAATGGATTTCAGGATCTAACTCTTCTTCCTCACCTTCGACATCAACGACAAGATTATTTTGGAGAGGGGCTTGGATTTTCTGATCATCCCTATCTCTACTTCTAGGATCTCCTAGAAGTATCTGAGGGGTGGAATTTGGTCTTCTGAAGTTACCTTTGTTATCATCATTTTGGGCACTCTTATAACCTTGCTTCCCCTCAAATTTTATCTTCTCCATTTCTATAGAATGATATTTTACTAGTTTGGTCAACTCATCCACTTCAGGGTGGGATGTAGAGTAATTGGAGGTTGAGGCTTTATATATCCCCCTTAATATGTCTCTATCAACTTTATTCCTAAGTCTTTCAACTGCCAATACATTGGATTCTACTTCCAGGGCTGCATCTTGCATATGAGCCAAGGAGGTAGCTCTTCTCTCTCTCAATAGGAGGCAAAAATCGGGATCAAAAGCACTAGCATAAGTAATTTTGGCAGAGGCTTATGTAGGATTTATCTCAGCAGGGATCTTATTGTACATTTGATTGAATCTTTTGGAGAAGTTAGAGACAGATTCTCCCTCTTTTCTATTTAGAGACCCGAATGCAGTGATATAATACATAAAGTCTTTTTTATCCCCCCATTGTCTCAAGAAGACATCATCTAAAGCCTCAATCCTAGCAATTAATCTAGGGGTTAATCCTCTAAACCATTTCCTTGCCTCACCATCAAGGCTTTGGATAAAGACTCTCATCCATACATCTTCATTTTCAATGTTTAGATTGTTTGCATAACTGTAGAAGGCGGCAAGGTGTTCTTCAACAATTATGTCTTTTTCCCCAATAAATTTGGTCAAGTATTTTAGGTAGTCTCCAGCAGGGAGAGCATTCATTGGTTGAGGTAGGACTAGAGGGGCATATCTTGTAGCCACTATGGAATCCATTATGTTCCTAGGGGTATTAGAACCCGCCATTGGGATGTGAGGTGGAGGAGAACCAGGAGGGGATGTAGCTCGAACATGGGAGACTAGGGGTGTATTTCTAGGAGGAAAGGGGAACAACACAGGATTAGGGGAAAATGATAGAGGAAACAAAGGTTTTCATCATGGAAGAAGCAACAACTCTAATAGGGGGAGGATTGGTAAAACTTAGAGTGAGAAAATATTCTGAGGTCTTGGGTATAAACTATGGTACAACTTCAGGGGAGATAGGAGTGACAAGACCTTCTCCTTCCAATCCCAGACCAGGAGAGGAGACATCAGCAGGAACACTCCCAAACTTTAAGCTTCAGGAAAATCCAGCAGATGGTATAATAGAAAAAGGAGAAACAACTATTGGAGTTTCTAAATGAGGATGGTGAAAATCATCATAAATACTTGGTTCATCAGTCGAAGTACCTCCCTGAGGGGTCTTTCGTCTTCTGACAATTTTCTCTGGGTCAGCTTTAGGTGTTTCTAAAGGAAGCTATGGGGTAGACATCGTGTGTATACCTCTGGAAGCCACAGCTGAAACAATGGAGTCACCAAGTGCACAGTTGCAATCTTCAATGTACTGAGTTCGGATGCACCTTCAGAACCAGTAAGATTTGTCATTCAATCCTAGGGAAAATGTTCAATTCGTCCCTGACAATGGTGCCATAAATGTTAGCACTAGAAGTCAACTTTGGATTGCAACAAAGGTAAGATCAGTACCCATCAGTTTTATGTCACAATGAATAAATTTAAAGGGGGTCTAATGGACACAGACTCGAGATAATACCGCTTTAAGTAAAAAAACTAGGTTAATATGTGAGAACATGTGAGGTATTGATCCAACTTCAGTCAGTAAGTTGTAGTGAGGGTTAGTAGGGTGAAGAACTTGAGGAGAAAATTTAGAGGTTTTCTATGGACATCCGGTCTTCCAACATCCTAAGGAGGAAAATATTAAAACACAAGATCCTCTTGAATCTAAAACTTCAGGAAACTGAAAATTCCATAACAATACTACAATCAAACATACATTACAATACAATTATCATAACTTGACTGGATCTTCCATGCCCAAGTCTTCAGTATCAGAAGAAAAAGAGATGAAAATAAAGTTGACTATCATTAAACAAGAAGTCTCAAATGGCCACACATAACTAGAGAACCAAAGGCTTCATTAAAAATTTACAAATCAAGAGCATAGCTCAACCATCGACTATGACAAAATATCAAAATAAACTATTTATACTCAAGAAAACTAGCTCCCACTAGGGGCGCACTCTAGTCATTTCATTCAAGGCTCGACGTCTTCATCTTCTTCTGTCAGGTTGCACTTGCATTCTTCTGTTACACACAAGATCATATTAGTATGGGCTTTCCAGAAAAATCCATTGGCAGGGGGACTTTGCACTGACACTCTACCTCCACGGCCAGATTTTCCATGATTTCCATTTATGGTGTGAAATGAGGTTTCAACCACCTCCCCCATTTCCATTAACTACTTCCATCAGGATTAGGGTGAAATCTAACACCCATGAATGCTCCAGGAGACATTCACGACTCCTTCAAGTTAATCTTGATGCCTTGAGACCACATATATCTTACTCTGTGAAAAATATAGACGCCCTCAGCTTCTGGAGTGGCTCATCTCCATCGCTTCATGCGACCTTGGTCTGTGACCTCTGTTGGCACAGGGGCAGACCCAAGGTTTAACTCTAACAGTGCACCAACAAGCCCTTTCAACAACACCTGCGAAGAAGATGCAGTCTCACCTGAAGTAGCAATAGCAGGTTGCAGGACACAGGTGTCTACAACCAGAGGAAATTCAAAGTGGATCCAACACAACAACAACATAGCATCTATATATCATTTACCAACTTAAACCTAATTCGCATAGTTATATCTTAGATCTAAAACAATGATGCAATAATAGAATAATCAGAAGGAAAAATAACACCACATCAATTACACTGAACAAGAAGATATATGTGGTTCACCCTCTCCCTAGGGCTACGCCCACATAACTGTGTTTTTTGATATTATAGGAAAACATACAGTTCTATCTGCACTCTTAGATTGCAGATCTCTCTCTTCTTCTCTCACGTTTTCTCCCCTCCCTACTTAGCCAACTGCAGGGTTGATCTTTGCACCGAGCTGAAGATCTTACAATACCAGTAGGCTCTCACTCTCAACACTTCTCTCTCTCTCAACAACAATAATCACTCTATCAACAATCACAATTGCAGCAATCGCCATCCATATCTCGAACCCCCCTTCTCCAATCTAGGTTATTATTTATACATTACAATATCTCTCGGACAACATTATGTCAAAACCTAGGTGTCAAAACCCTAATTACCAAAACCCTAGGTGTCTAAAACCCTAGGTCAACATGACCCACATTTTCTGGGCTTCACTAGCTTGTCCTTCCTTCTTTCCCGCAAGGTGCTCCAAAGCTTCTATTGGTTTCATTTTTCACTTGTTGAGTTAGCCACAATATATCTTCCTTGTTGATCTGTTCTCCTCGATCTTCTCATCCAACCACTCATCTTTCCTTACTTCGCTCCTTCTTTTCTGCTTCTCTAACCACTTTGACCTAATCTCAGTCAATGTGTCTTCTGCGTAGTTCACACTTTGCCTTTTCTTTTGTAATATTCACTTTCTTCCATAACCAAAGGCCAACAACCTCATGCTTATCCCATATGAAATTTCAAGATTTCACATTTCAGGAATCTTCACTCCACTTGATTCCAAAAATCCCGATGCTCGAATCTGTGAAATAGCCCATTCAGGTTGATGGTCAGATTTACTTTGAATTTGACGGCCACAATGATTTCTTGAAAACCTCAGCTTCCCACTGCTCAATAGGTTCTTACCCTTCCTTATGGCCCTATTTCCTAAATAACCATGGGTTTTGATCATGGTATCAACTCCTAGGCACTTTGCGACTTCACATTTCATGATTTCACGTTTTGCGAATCTATATTGTGCTCCATGCTAAAACCTTCGAGTCGCGAAAGAACGATTTCTTAGATCATGTGACATGCATCCCTTTGAATCATATGACCCAGATGCATATCGACATTTTAGGACTTCAGGACTTCAAAAAATATGCCCATTACTCACTTCAGCTTTCCTGAAATGATTTTCTCTGTGGTTCGGATCTAGTGCCACGCGTGCTACTAGATCGGATGACTCCTATTGATTTCGGATTTCAAGGGTTCGACTCTTTTACAAATAACTTCAACAACGTTCCAAAATCCATATTTCTATGACTATTATTCATCATCTATCTATGAACTTTGAAATGCAAATTCCTTTGCCAAACTGAACTTGCTCACTCGCTTGATTTGAGTCCATATCAGACCGCTCTACGTGTTGCGCTTGTGCTCACTGCTGTAGCCTGTATAAATAATTACTTGGATGAATGGTCGAGGGCTTGGGAAAGAGAGAGATTAATGACATAGGTAGAGAGGGCAGTGATTGACCTAGAGACAACAAATCTTGGGGCTGAGACTTCTCATGCAAGCGAATCAAGGGAAAACAGGTCGATCAAACAGACAAAGGCTAACAGAAGAAAAACTACAAGCCGAGAGGAAAAAATTAAGATTGGGTCTATGAAAAGGAGAGAGACAGGGAAAAGATATAGACTTAGGTAGAAACCACAAACCCACAAGAATCTGACAAGTTTATGTGATAACAGAACCAAGAATGACTCAGGGAAAAACTAGACCATACGGTTCTCCAATATGGAAAAGACACATGGCGTTGAAGACTGGTGACCTAATTTGTGTGTATTAATTAGAGTCAAGACTCTCCTTAAGTTATTCATTCTAAAATAAAACTTATCTTTCCAATGCCGAAAAAGTATCCAGGGTCGGAAATCGACGATAAACCTATCAAGTTTTTTTCTTTGGATTATCTTCCTCGAAAAATCCCCGATGCCAAAAACGCATCGGGGATCGGTGATCGAGGATATCTTTTAGCACGAACAGAATGTTCATTGTGATCCTTTTAGGTTTTCCCTGATTCTAATAAGCATGTCGGATATCATCTATCAACAATATCTTTTATTTCTTTGTTAATGTCTATTCCCCTTGTCTTTTACCAATGCCAAAGGGGAATCAACTATTGACAATATCCTTATGCAATACTTGACACAAAACAAAAACTTCCTTTTTCCGATGCTGAATCAGAGAGCATTGGGTGAAGTGTTTTGGATGTTGATTCTTTATTTAGGTGTTAAGGCCTTTAAAGTCATGGGGTTTCATAAGTTCCAAAAAAACCTGAATAGCTGATGAGAGTCATGATAATAGTCAAAGACAAAAACATTTCTCAAAATGAAGTCGAATCAGACAGTGCAAAGATCAAGTGGTATCCCAAAAAGTAAAAATTTTACATAGGTTTTTTTAGGGTGTGTTGAGTGCTCAACAAATGGCGACTTACTAGGCAAAAGAAGAATATTTTTTCCTACCTCGGGCTCAGATGATGAAAAATTTAGTTAAGAACTTAACTGGTTCTTTTGCTAGAGCCTCTTTTATCCTTGCATTTGAAATTCCATGGTTGGTGCATTTGGGCTTGCCTGTGGGGTTTTCAACCTTTATTCCACTTTTGTTTCCTACGACCCTAACTCGCGCCCCTTTTGACAAGAGTCTAGTAAATCATTCACTGGCACTAGGCCTTTTAGTTACCCTTATTCACTTGATACGGTGTTTCTCCACTTGCAACGAGCATCCATAGCCATGATGGAGTCACCCTGATGTCAAAGACCTTGCTCCGTTGCTAGCAAGCATCCATAGCCCCGACAAAGTTATCTGTATACCCTCTCCTACTTTGCACTCATTTGATGTAGTTGATTTTATTTTGGTAGAATGCCCCGAGTGAGTGGGAGAGGAAGACGTCTGTTATTTGCAAAATGAGATGGTTAAGGTGAAACTTTCTATCTCTGTCTATGAGGTACATGTAATCATTTCCATCTTACCATCTTTCCCTTAAGGTTTTACCAGACACCAAGAAGACACTTCATCATGTTTCCAAGGTTTTTCATCTGTGCAGGTTAGATAGAGAACCCCTTAAAACAATCGTAGGTCCCACTAACGCTTCTTCTGTTGTATGTGAGCGATAAGCCAAGAAAAAATTTCGTTATATCACATGAATTAAGGTAAAAAATTGTCTTTCCAAACACAATATTCAAAAGCGCAGAAGTACAATTGTAGAAGACAAAACAAAAAATGCATTCTGCAACCAACCTATCTAAAACAAACATCGTGAAAACATAAACACAATTTTATTTTTTTTCGAATGGAAATATTTTTTTAGGGCTTGGCCATTCATGGGGAGGGCATCAGGTTCCCCCCTCAGATTTTCCATTTGATACTTTCCTTCCCCAATCTTCTCAGCCACCTGGAAAGGTCCGAGCCATAGATTCTGAAACTTGGAGTGTTTTCCTTTCATCTCATTTTCTCTTTCCCATTTCAGGACTAGGTCTCCCACATTGAAATTCCTCTCTTTAGCCTTATGATTATCAAACCACCTTTTCACTATACGTTGATGAGATATGAACTTTGATTTTTCTTTCTCCCTTTTTTCTTCCAGCATGAGGAGGGTATCAATTCTTTGTTGTATGACTGATGAGGGTTGTCCTCTCGAATCTTGAGCAAGTTGAAGGGATGGAAGATACAGTTCGTTCGAGATAAGGTCTGCCTATTTGTATACCAGAAAGCATGGGGAATTCCCTATAGATTCCTTGGGTGTAACTCTATCATCCCATAAAGCATTATGAAGTGAACTATGCCAATTCCTCTAGTTATCTGCAACTGTTTTCTTCAATATTCTCACTAGGTTCTTATTAGTTGATTCTTCCACTCTGTTTCCCTGTGGATAGTAGTTTGCAAAGTATCTGATTATGATTCCTTTGTCTAGAGAAAACTCTATTAATAATGTGGAATAAAATTAAGGTGCATTATCAAAAACAAGGATAGAAGGCACACCGAAACTTGTGATCAGCTTCTATTCTATGAATTGGATCACCACATTTTTGTTTACATGAGTCACAGGGATGGCCTTTGCCCATTTCATGAAATAATCTATAGCGGTTAGTATGTATCTATGTTGTTTTGAAGAAATCGGTGTAATTTCTCCTATGATATCTAACCCCCATTGCTCAAATGGCCTGGAAACTGCCACTGGTTGGACTGGGACAATTGCTCTCTTCTCCCTCCCTGCATTTATTTGAATAGTTTTACAGTTTCTAGTGTATGTGTGAGTGTCCCTGAACATAGTAGGCCAATAATAACCATCTCTTAGTATTTTATGAGCAGTGATGTTTCCTGAAATGTCCACCTGCAGGACCATCATGGAGCTCCTTCAGAACTTTGTCTGCATCATTACATTTGAGACATATTAAAAGTATCCCATCATAATTAACACAGAAGAGCACTGGATTTATGAGGCAATAGTGTGTGAATTTTAACCCGAGGGCTCTCCTTTCCCTAGGTTTTAGGTTTTCTGGGAAAGTCCCATGATGTAGGAGATAAGTCAGTTTCTCATACCAAGACTCTTGCCCTGGGGAGATGCATGAAGATTCACCACACCATAATGCCAATTCATTATCCCATCTGGGGTCTTCATTTACTTGGTCCTTGGCTTCAGCTTCCAGTTTGCATAACCCTTGTCCCTTAACCAGTTTAGTAGGTTTTATATCTAGATCAAATTCTTGGACTACTTCCATCTAGTTTCCTCTTCTTTCCCCCATCTCTTGTTGAGTGAATAGGGATCAGAACGCAGGGTGAGGCATGATGACTTTGGTATGGTTCTTAAGGATGTAAGACTAGAAGTGTTTCACTACTTTGTATACAACATAAGTCTACTTGTCTATAGTAGGGTAATTCAACTCGTCCCCTTGGATATTAGTTCTCATGAATGATATCGGGGCCTCATTGCTGTCATCATCCTTTTGTGTCAGTACTACAAATAGTGATTGGTCGGAGGAAAAAGTGTAGAGAAATAAATCTTTGATGAAATCAAGACTTCATAACACTGGAGCCTAAGATATTGTAGTCTTAATATTGCTGAAATCCCTCTTTTGTTCATCATCCCAATTGAATTCAACATATTTAAAAATCATTTTTTGTAAGGGTTTGATAGTTTCAACAAAATCGGGGGTGAATTTTCTCACAAAATTGATTTTCCCAAAGAGGGATTGGATAGCCTTTTTGTTTTGAGGTAATGGAAGATGAGATATATCCTTAATCATTTTTGGGTCTATGCGAATCCCTGCCTAAGATTTAACTATGACCTAATAATTTACCTTCCTTGACCCCAAATATAGTTTTCTTAGGGTTTAAGGAGATACCATATTTCCTACATCTTTCGAAAATTTGGGTTAAGTGTTGGATGTGATCTTATCTGTTCTTTGAATACATAGTCACATCATCCAAATAGAATACTACACATTTGTTGATTAGTCCTCGAAACACTACATCCATGGCCCTCTGGAAGGTTTCTCCTACATTGATTAACCCAAAGGGCATGCATTTATAAGCGAAGGTTTCCCACTTGGTTTAGAAGGTAGTTTTCAAGCGGTCTTCTTCTGAAACTAGAACCTGGTTGTAACCTGAGAAATCGTCTAGTAGAGAGAAAATATCATAGCCAGACACGGTCTACAAGAGTTGCTCCATTGGTGGCACTGGGTAGTTTTCCTTTTTTGAATCTCTATTGAGGTTTCTGAAATCTACGCATAGGCAGATCTCCCCAAACTTTTTCCTCACAGTAACCAAATTTTCTACCCATGCGAAGTGTCTAACTTGGAAAATGATCTTGGCATCTAATAGTTTCTTTAACTACTGATACATTAGAGGCTCCAAGGATGGGTGGTATTTCTGGAGCTTCTCTTGGAAGGGTTTTACTTCAGGCTTTAACGAGATAGTGTGTTGAATGATACGAGTATCATAAGTTTTTAGATCTTGGTAGGACCATGCAAAAACATCTTGATATTGTCTGAAAATTTTGAGATAACCCTTCCTTTCCTCTTTAGATACTATCTTGTCGAGATTTATATTCTTTGGGTTTTCTGGGGTTTCTAGATTTACAGTTTCATGCATGGGACAAGAACTCCCCCGTCTTCACTTTCTTTGACCCTTTAAATCTTTCCCTTAGGTAAAAGATGTTTTGTAAATTGGATATTCCATTCGGTATCATGTGAGACCTTGGTTTTTCAGTCGGTTGATATGTTTTAAGATCGGTTTCTACTGATTGTTCCTAAAATATTTCATCCTCAATAGCCAAGTCTTTGAAATTATCGTGATTGGTGAAAAATTTTATGATCTATTCGTATCCTTCAAAGACCTTCCAATTAGAAATAGTTTTGGGCACCGATGGTTTGTAGAGTAAATCCACAGTGAACTAGGAAGCTTCATAATCTTCTATAGGTGATAGCCTTAAGGCAGCGGTGGCCAGATAATCAACAAGAATGTTCTTCATTTTGGGAATCGTTGTAATGTTGAAGGATTCAAAATTATCTATTATCTTGTGCACTTCCTTTTGGTAATTCCTCAGGTGTGGAGAGTTGCAATGCATAATGTTCCTTACTTGTCTAATGATGATTTTAGAATCTCCGAAAACCTTCATTTCTTTGACGTTTAAGTCTATGTCTTTCTTTATCCCTTGTACTAGAGCTTCATATTTGACGGTGTTGTTTGTGCATTTGAATTCTAGTATACAGGACAAGAAATGTTGTTTACCCTTTGGATCAATGAGGATGCACCCTTTCCCTGAACCTTCTTGTGATTTAGATCCATCAAAGTATAAGGTCCAAACTTGTGGGGTTTTCCTATCATCTTCCTCTTTCTTATCACTTTCCTCCTCTCCTCCTATTTGTTCCATGATTTCTAACACAGGTTCTTGACAGAAGAGGGTTTCCTTTGTCGTCGGCGACAATTCCTCTTGAAAAATCATTTCGGTGTTTTGAGTAAGAGGGACATCAAATGAGAGTGGGGAGAAATTCCCAAAATCAGAGTCACAGTAATAATTTCCTAGCATGGGGAAATCTGTCGATGAGGGTTCATTGAAGGTTTCTAAGTCAATGAAAATATGTCTTAGATATCTTTCCCTATCAATCCTGATCATATTCATGTGTCTATTTAATGGAAACCAAAGGTAAGCCCAGTTTATACTAAAGTATCTGTTTAACTTATCAGACCAATCTCGACTTAATAACAATCCATAATATTATGGGATATCTACTACATTGATGTCAATTACTTTCACAAATTTAGGGTGTGTCGCTATTTTGATCATTACATCTTTGAGTTCTCTCACGACCTTCTCATGGGCTCTATCTAGCTATATCACATGTTTATCGCTTTTGAGAGGGACTGTGTTTAATTTTTTAAAAATAGACAACGACATAACATTGGAGGATGCCCCTGAGTCAACCAAACAATTATGGAGGTTTCTTTTGAAGACTTAAAGCGTCAAAAGGAATGGTGGGAGAAAAGGTTTTCCCTTCTTATCCTTAGAGTAGGTGTTCATAGTTGGTTTATTTCTTAGATCTGTGGGAGTTATATTTCCTCCTTGGTCAATGCTTGTCACCAGATTTTCTATCGATTTCAATGCTTGTAACATAAATTCCTTCTACTGAGGGATCCTACATATGTCCATGACCGATATATTTTCTTTCAAAATTTTCAAGTCTTCTACTATGTTGTCTACTTTGGAAAATTCTCATGTATGGATGTTTATAGGGTTTCTTCGAGGAGAAAAAGGTGCTTTCGAGTGATCGGGATCTGGTTTTCCTCCCAAAGTTTGGGTCGTAGTACGGTTGTTTGAGATAGGTTGACCCCTACTTCATGTTTTCACAACCAAGACTTTTGCGGGTGGTTCTTGAACCTCAAATAGGTCATCGGAAGGCATATGTAGGTCAGGGTCTCATATCAACATAGTTGTTTCTTCTAGTGGATAAACTTCTTCCTGATCGAAAATATTCATAGTTAATCCACTGGATTGTTTTGTTAGGGAAACTTTGTCTAGAAATTGGTTGTCCATCAAATTCATGGCATGCACCCATTGACGGAAGTCTCTTTTAGAGTGTTTCTCTTGATGATAGGTATAGAAAGAGTCGAATGGTACATTTCCTAGATCAATGTTTAAGTTGGCTAGGGGAGGTTCAATTGCTTTGAAAGGCGGATTTCTTTTAAAAAAAGGTTTATATGGACTCTGGGCTTGGTTTCCCTCCCCTGCACTTCTCTTCATGTCTATGATTTCATTTGACAACTTCTTGACCATGCGGTGTAGGTCTTCTATGTCTCCACTTCCCTTTTCAGGACCTTGTTTTGTTTGTTTCCTTGGGGGTCTACTCAACATGAGTCCTCTCCTAGGAGGAGATTAAAATTATTTCTTAACTAATGAGACTTGGCCTTCTTTGCATTCTTTCATTTGGAACTCTATCATTTTGGCTTCTTAAAAATTCTCAGCTAAGGTTGGTTTGGCAGCCCTTTTCACAAACATGGAAATAGAAGCTTGGAGAGAATTATCATATACTTCGATTTGCAACTCCTAAGTAGATTTAACTTCAGGTTGGAATTTGTTTAAGAAAGTGGTAAATATTTGATTGAAGTCTTTAACCTTCTCCTTTGAACTCATGGTGGCAGTGAACAACTCAACCATGAAAGCTCATGTAGTGGCTTCTTTTGCAAATTTATCCAAAAAATCCTTTTGAAACTTCGTCCAACTAGTTATGGATCCTACAAGCAAGTTAAAATACCATGTGGAGGCAGAATTCTCAATAGTGTAGGGGAATATCCTGCATACTACATATTCATGTTGGAAATTCATCATTTTGATAGCTAGTATGAATTTTTTGATATGGTCTTCAAGAAATCCTGAGGTTTCAGGGTCAAATTTAGGGAGTAACTTCTCTGGATGTTGGGGAAGGTTATGTACTCACCCAGGGATGGCCAAAGCATCTCTGGAAAACCAAGGTTGATTATTCTGAGGTGGGTTTCCCCTTTCTTCATTATGGTCATTGTTATCTTCCATGTCTTCAGATCCTGAAACTGACAGTTCTAAGTTAAACCCTTCCTCTTCCAAAAAATCATCAGGCTCAGAGAAGTTGTCAGCTAGTGTTTCAGGGATTAGATTAAGAGGATATTTGATTTCAGTGAGGGAGAAATCTATCAGGTCTTCTACTGTGTGCACAAAAACTTGGTCGGGGGACTCAACCATTGGTCTGCTAATTTTTTTTCTTCCAATAAGTAACGAAGATAAGGGCAATGCACCGATCTGTTGGGCGTAAGCTCTTATGATTCTTTTGAATTGGTTCAATTCATCGTTAGGAAGAGTGTAAGGTATATCAGGGAACATATGTTCTTCCTCGTGTTGGGGTGAGTTACTCATTTCAAGAGTACTCAGTGTGTGTGGGTTGTCCTGGGAATGGATAGCCATGCATGTGGGTTGTTTTGAATCTACAGGTTGTGTGAAAGATTTTGTAAAAACTATTGTCATCCATTCATTATTTAGTCCCTCCTTCTAGCACCAATTTTGTTGAGGGGTCCTAAATCCCTTTATCTCAATAGTAGGAACCAAACCCGCCACCGAGGCCCAATTAGACTCTACAATGTTTAATGGTGGAATGGTTCTCCATATCTTACGATCTGGCCAAATGATCGATGGGATTTACGTTTTTGTGTGAAGGCTCCTCCTTCAAATTAAACGTTCTTTTTTTGTATATTCTCTTATAGGTGGGACAGATACAAGATAAAATTTGGTATAAACCAACTAGGTAACAAAGTGGAAAAATTTTAACTACTAGATAAGGCTGAGCTTGGGATAACCCTTTCACTCTAGCATGCAGACTATGATTCTCTACCAAAAGCATAGTAATAATAGGTTAACTTGTTGGTGTTCCAATTATTGTCTGAGGTGTGATTATCAGAAGAAAACATATATGCAATAAATGATGGAAATAAAAATAGTTTTCTTATCTCTAATCATCAATCACATACTAACACAACGATTTATTTTTCATCATTAAAGACAAGAACTGTCAAAAACATTGAATCAGATAAATTATCAACAGATTTAGAAGCTCTTACTCATTACAACATCCATTCATGAGATGAAATAAGAAATAATTCTTCTTCATATCCAATCATACACACTTTTGATGAAAAACAAAAAATTGTCTCTGGTCCTAAACAAGACTTCTCAATTAAGGCAGCTCTGAAATAGTTCTTTACAAATCCAAAAATGAGGTTCTTTGCAACAACCATCAACCTTTTTCTAATAGGTCGATCCTCCTATTTATAACATACTATTAACTAAAAATATCTATTAAAAGTGTAGCTAAGTAAAACAAAATTGGCCACATGGTGCTTTCTTTTCTCAGTCTTTAAAGAGTCATCAAATGATCTCACTTGAGTGGATGACACTTCTCATACTCCGACCATTTAACGAAGAGATCCTTGCATGTGTTAGCATATGGGAATCTATGTTGTTCCATTGAGGCTGAAAGGATCTCTCTTATCTCTATTTTTCGTGCCCAATATTTGACTATTATGGCACTTAACTTCTACAACATGGTTTGAGCTTTGATCGAGTGTTCCATGAACCACTGCACTTGTCCCGGTGCCATGTCTGCCACCTTTTCTACCTTTGTAGCCCATGATGAGTCTTGTTCGGCATGTAATTTGAATATGTCGTGCAAGTTGACAAAGTAATTGAGTGTGTCTAATTTAGCGAGGATGATGTCCCTCATTGCCCGATTGATCTTGGTCCAACTCTTTTCTCACTCGGCCCATTTCTCTCGAATTTCTCGATGAGGTTCTTGAGACATTTTTACCCAATATTTGGCCGATTTCTTTATGCGGTCAATGTTTCTTTCCCTGAGTTCCCGGATGTCGTTCTCTTTGACATCTTGACCCTATTGAAATGCACTGATGTAGGCGATCCTTTCCATGACTTGGTGTTCTTTCTCATACCACCTTTCTATATCCTTGAACGTCGCAAGCACCACGAGGTTGTCTTCTTGAAGCTCGACTATCCTTGCAGTATATAGGTATCGTTAATTTGTAAATTTACTATAGGCCTCCTGGAATTTTCTCCTCAGGAACAACATGCCCTATGTGGTGTCTTGATATATTTCTCCAAATGGCATAGATATTCCAATTCCTTTAGAGCAACAACCAACTCCTCTTCATCCCTTTTTTCTCTGTCCAGGATGGCATATGTGATTTCCATCCCTGCATTGATAATTTCAGATGTCTTGGCATGCTCTTTGTTGATCATTTTTTCCTCTATGGTGATGAGGATGGAGAGATATAGATTAATACTCCTCTTATTGGTGGTTATTTGCATGATATACTTCCTTTTTTGGTCATAGGATATGGTTTGTATGTCAGCAACTTCATCCATCGGTTCGGTGATTTGCTAATATCCCCAAGTAAGCATATTTCCCAGGCCTCTGACGGTGTATATTTATTCGAGAATGGGTTCTTGAACCTCTTTCGTGTGTTTAGAGGGTCTGACCTCTGGTTTTTACTCATCGAGAGGTTGAGTATTAGTTAAAATTGAAGCATTGGGGGTAGGATCGATACTTACTTGATAATCGATTGTTGAGATGCCAATTTCCTACTGTGGATCTTCTTATTTTTATTCACCTGACCTTGGCTCATCCATCGTAATGTCCATTTGGGTTTCTAGTACATCAAGTATCTCAGTTTCTAAGACACTTTTGACCTCTTGGTCATTCTGTGGGAGCTCCTGAATTTACGCATCGAAAGCTGGGGAAGATTCCTTCTCGGGCTCCCTTTCCTTTGTGATCTGCACAAGAGTCACCAGGAACACCTCCAAACTTTTTTCATCATCATAGATGTTTATCAATTCTCAAAGGGGGTTTGGTGCACTTGATGTACCTGATGTTCTTACTATCTCCGACTAAGATGAAACGTCCCCCGATGATCTAGCCTGTGGCATTGTAACTTTAGGTTTATCTGACTCGATGATTTCATCAACTTGTATTATCTCAGGGCTGCTTGGACCTACCCCGACTTCATCTAGGTTGTCAGTAGGGGCCCTTTTCATTTCTATAATGTCCAGGTCATCTTGTCACTGATTAATTACTCACTGTGCCTATTCTATCATGAGGAATCCCCTTTCCCATGCATCCTGTGTCATAGGAAATCCTCTATCCTACACCAGAGCCACCAGGGGAACCTTTGTTGCTTCTGTCACTTTGATTACTTCCCTGGCTCTGAGTGCATATTGAGATGATTACTCTATGGTTGTTGCCTATTCATCTAGGCTCATAGCCCTCAACCTGGTCATTTTAGGGTCGTACATCCTTGCTACCACCGCGTCCCAGTCCTGGGCATTTTCCGTGAAGACTTCATCTTCAAATTTGTCATGGGCATATGGCTAGAAGGATGACACTTGTGAAGAGTATTGCAAGACCAGTCCCTTTGAATCATGCTTGAAGAATCATCCTATCTTGAAATTGAACTCGATCTGGCTCAAACCTTCTTGTTTGGCTTGAGCTTTATCTTTAACCAAGTAGAAACCTACATGGAAACCATAGGGAATGAACGCTCGCTTCTTGTCCTTGACTAGGGTGGCATTGTATCCTTGAAAGATGGTTCGATAGCATATTTCTCCTACTACAAGNAATATGTGGTGCTCTGGTGGCCCCGAATACCCTGATGTAGGTGTCATGCTTGTCCAAGTACCAGTGGCCTACTTTGGAAATCATTTTCTTGGTCAAAGCGAATAGTCTCGAGCATTCCTTCTTAAAAAGAATGAAATAAATTCGTGCAATGAATTCATCACATATAAGGGAGTAAGACATTTTATACATGTTCTCCCATATCATGCTGAACTAGACGTGTATTGGGAGCTATGCGACATGCCAGCTCAGATTCATGCCAGCGGAGATGTTTCTCGTGCACATAACATCAAGAAAATATGAATCCATGTAGAAAACTAGTGTCTCTCCTTCCTTCTGCATTTGAGTCTGTTGTATACACATGCTTAGTTGTTTATAAATTATCGCTCCCCAGTTGAAACCTCTCCCAAAGATCGCCACTATGTAAGCCAAGGGAATCCACACCTATGAAAATCTAGAGCAATCCTTCTCTCCATATAATCGACAGATGAGAGAGATAAAATATATGTATGGCTCCCTTAAATTGGTCATCCCATACTAGCCAGTGCTCTGGTTGGTGTAATTCTTTTCCTCCCTCCACCATGAGGCCATAACCTAGATGGCATCGTGGTGCTCGTAGAACTTCACAACAAAATCTGTGTTTAGCCGCTCCTTAGGATCTCTAAGCTTGTAGTATTTTTGAACTTCCACTAGTAAGAACACTCTGACACACCCACCATTATCATCGTTGATCAAACATTTATGTGTGTATGTCTGGTCGATGAGCCACTTTAGGAGTTCAATACAGGGAAAAACAACAGTTCTTCTTGCTACCATATGCAGTTACAACTGTCAAGTGTTCGAGAACACTTCGTCGTCGAGTTCTTTTACATTTGGATCACTCTGTGGGATATATTCTGGGTATTCCTCCCGACTGATCTTGTTAAATAGTTCTCCCCAATGTGGGAGTGCCATCTTGGACCCTGTGCTTGACTTTGTATCTCCAAAGGCCAGAGGCTGGATGAAAACCTTCTTCGTCACTATCTTAATGACAGGTTCTAGCCTCAAAGTGTATTCTAATTGTTTTGCGGCCCCTAGAGAGGAGCCTTCACCTACCTCTGGTTATTTTAGCTTTAGTGCCCTCGTGGATCATCTGGTGGTTGGATTTCTTGGAAACATTGTTCCTTCAACTAAAATAAACCTTCAAAGACCGTGTAAATAACAAAATCGGATAGAAAACACATAATTTGCAACCATGTAAAATTTACATACTTGGATACATACCTGTGAAGCTCGCTAAAACCTGGTTATTTTGATACTCACAGGATCTCTTCAACCTTTGAATTACTCATCTTGCTTCTTTGGATGCTCTTAATTTCCTTGTGCGTAGAATGATTTCATTTACAACAACTCAAGATAATTTAAACCATGGAATAACTCATTGTGTCGCATCAGCTATTCAATTCGGGTGATGGTGAAATTTAAACAAATCCGTCACTGAATCTCTACAACATAAATTCATCATTGGTTGATGGCATAGGTGTGGGGGTGATGTGGTCTATCAGTGATTTGAAACAGATATTTTAATTGGCGCACGAGGTAGAAACTAATGTGGGATTTGGTATTAATTATCCCCTTAAATGCTCAAAATCCGATCGTATCTAATGTTAAAACGTCCCATCGTGTCGCTCTCTTAGTGGGTGGATCGAGGATCGGGGATGTGCTATGAATTTTTTCGTTGATGTCCTTCTGCAAAAGATCCGACGCCAATCAATCTCACCGTATAATGTTGTCGTGGCAAAGCTGATTCAAAGGTGTGACTCAGACCTAGGGAACCAATAATGACTCGGGGAAAAACTAGACCATACGGTTCTCCAATCTGGAAAATACATGTGGCATTGAATACCAATGACCTAATTCGTGTGTATTAATTGGAGTCAGAAATCTCCTTAAGCTATTTGTTCTAAAAAAAACCTTATCTTGTCTATGTCAAAAAATTATCCAGGGTCAGCGATCAACAATAAACCTATCAAGTGATTTTCTTAGGATTAGCTTCCTCGAAAAAGTACCGATGCCAAAAATGCATCGGTGATATCTTTTATCATGGTCAGAATGTTCATTGCGATCCTTTTAGGTTTTCCATGATTCTGATAAGTGCGTCGGGTATTGGCTATCGGTGATATCTTTTCTTTATTTGTTAGCATCTATTCTCATTCTCTTTTACTAATGCTGAAGGGGAATTGAATATGGGCGTTATCCTTATGCAAGACTTGGCGCAAAACATAAACTTTCTTTTGTCGATGCCGAATCAGAGCACATCGGGTGAAGTGTTTTGGTTGTTGATTCTTTATTCAGGGGTTAAGGCCTTTTAAGTCATGGGGTTTCATAAGTTCAAAACAAACCTAAATAACTGATGAGATTCATGATAATAAGAAAAGACAAAAACATTTCTCAAAATGAAGTCGAATCAGACAGTGCAAAGATCAAGTGGTAACCCAAAAAGTAAAAATTTGACATAGGATTTTTTAGGG